>JANHGN010021709.1:0-23638 GCA_024605025.1 Megaceryle maxima | reverse complement strand
CCTGCCATTGGCAGGGGGGTTGGAACTAGATGATCTTTAAGGTCCCTTCCAACCCTGACAATTCTATGATTCTATGTTGATCTGAAAACAGTTCTTGCAGTCCTGTGCTAGGATGTGCCAAACTGAGCAGGACAGGACCGGCATACAGTGGGAAGAGAGGTGTCACAGTAGGTGAAATCTACTGTACAGTGGCCAGGACTGAAAGGTCTGCATGATTTACCCCTCCCACCAGGGAAGGCTGGAAGCTGGACTACCTCTGTCTACCACTTCTTAGAGCAGTTTCAGGAAGATAAGGTCCCTCTGTCTGCTGGAGCTGAAGAAGCCATTTAGCCTGCAAGTCAGGCAGAACATGTCAATTAAGAATGACTGAGTTTCACTGGACTGTCTGAGCCTATGGGTATTCTCTGAACTGTGCTGGAAAGCAACCACAAGTCATATGGTTCTGCTTGAGAAAACTGCCTGTGGAACGGTGAAATTAATTTTGGCCTGAAAAATGCTCTGACAGTTTGGATTGTTATGTCACAGACAGTCTAGTCTTTGCCTGTGGCACCCTCAGCCTACCTAGTAGCAGGCACTGAGCTGAGGGGTCACAAAGCTGGACTCAAATAATAGAAATAAAGACAGTTTCATGGCTGGTGATTTTAATTTCCTAACAAAGGGAGAGCAGTACTAGAGCAGGAAACATGAGGTAAGAACCAAGAACAAAGCCTGGAGGTATGATCTGTTCCGGTTTAGGATCGTATGAGAAGACTTGAAAGAATGTCAGAAAAATCTGGGTATGGTAAAAGTGCATCCTAGCAGAAGATTTTAAAACAGGCAACAAAATAATAACAAGAGTTCATGTGGTCTAGACCAATGGCCAAATATAGGAAACCGCAATGTTTGCTTGCTCAAGCAGAAGCTGGCAGAAAGGAAGAAGTGCCTGAGAATGGAAACTCACTGTGACAGCCAAGTGATGTCCAGGAGGAACCCAGACGCTTCCTCACATAACACCAGGAATTGTGTGGGCGACCCTGGATCTGTGTGTTCAGGAACGGATCAGGAAAGATGCCAGCAGTGAAAGCAGCATCCCTAGAGGAGTGTGAGGGGGGAAAAAGCAGAGTGGCAGAAGGGAAAGTCAGAGCTAGACGTAAACATCCATTTCACAGCTCCAGTCATGCAAAATGGTCTGTAAGATCAATTCTGGACTGAAAACAGCTTGTCCTGAAAATGACCTTATGAAGGAGAGCATCTGGATAAGGGCTCTCTGTCAGTTAAGGAAAACAAGTCCTTGGGATTATGACAGAAAGCAATTGGAGTCTATAGACGCTCAGACCTGGAGCACCTTCATCCAGTGATAAAGAGATAAATCTGAAGGTCACACTGGCCATAAGCCAAAGTGGTCCAACTGCACAGCACTTCAGGTGAGCCTGATGACCCAATGCCTGAGGAAAGAGCAACCCTTCCAGAGGTGTCCACAGAATGGAGCAGTCTGAAAGCAGCACAGAGATGAATCAAAAGAATCACTAGGTGGACCAGCACAATATAAATTTACAGCACATATGAGTGTTATATGCTTTTCTGTTGTTGTTGTAAAAACCAACATATTGCAAAATTGAGGAAAATGTGAAATATGTAACCTGGTTGTACAAATCTTAGATAATCCCAGTCTTCCAGGCATACACAGTTAATCCAATGGTGCAATTTCTAGTTGCCTTCTGTGAGCAGGCTGAGTGACTGGAAGTGTGAGATCTGTCGAACATCTTTACACAAAATAATTGCACTTTTTGATTGCCACTAGCAACTCAGTCTTGCTTGAAACCATGTGCAGCAGAAGCATTTGGTATTTTGCCAAACCAAAAAGGAACGGGTGTTATACCCAAACTACTTGGAAGAATTTACCTCTCTTTGTGTTTCACGCATTCCTCTACAATGTATCCAGAGTGCCATGGAGGCAAAAGAAAAATCTGTATGCAAGTCAGAGAGGAGGGTGACACTGAGAAGTGGTGGAAAGTGGCTGGGTTTGGCTGACAAAACACAGTGGAAATTGACACAAGGCACTAGTACCCAGTCTTGTGCTAGCCAGCAGTGATAAGAAAGGAGTGACCAGCAAGGGGCGGCATTTTTCTAATATTTTTGTCATGTTGTTTCTAAGAACTTCTGCCCTACCATCCCTACATCACCATTCAGATATCTGAAAGTAATATGGTGGTTGTGAAAATGGTCCTGAGAGCCTACAGATGTCAGTCAACATGGGAATGTTCAATACTGGCCTCTTACCTAGGATAAGAACACAGTGGAGGGGTCATGGAGCTTGGAGAAGATATGTAAAATGCCCTGACTAGCACTGTGAAGCTTGAGCAATGGAGTGCACCATTGATCAATATTTTATATTTAAATGCGATGAAGTGCAAAAGAGTGATTAATGGGGCAATTAAATTCCCTTGCTTCCAGCAGACCTGAACCTACGTTTGTTTTTTTTTTTTTCGGAACCATAATATTTAGCTGGTTTAAAGGTACTCCTTAATTTCATTTTGAGCTTTTATCCTAATTTTACAGAGGTATGGTGAAAAATTATGTCACATTGTCAGCAAAAACTATTAGATTGTGATCCTTTAATCACTCGTACTGAGCATTAAGGCCCTGATTCAGCAATGCATTTAAGTGTGTGCTGAATTTTAATTATGTGTGAAGACCATTGTTATTCAGAAAAGTGTTTAGGCGTGTGCTTATATGTTTTGCTGAAGTGAAGCTTGAGAGCAATAAGAAGGCATCTGGCACTTACCTAAGAGCAATCAAGGGTGAGTCATAGTAGTGAAACTGAAGCTGTGACCACAGAGTGTTATTACACACAGCCTTCTCCCAACCCTGTACTTTAATAATCAGGGAAGGGAAAGATCTGCTTATCCCAGTCTTCAGATTCCTGAAGTGTCTTTTTTACAGGTTGAAACTGCATTATTTTACCAGGGCCCTTTCATGTCTTGTCAGCTGAGGATGATTAATAAGGATTTTTTTTTTTTCGTTGTGATTTCCACAGGACAAATAATTCCCAGCACATGATGGTGTCTGTTGAACAAACTCCTGCTGTAAAACCAATTGAAAGTCTCCCATTATTCTAAGAAAAGCTGCTTCAGGACCTGGGTGAGTCACTGCATGGGCAGCTTGGGTCTCAGCACTTCTCATCTTGCCTCTGTAATGCATCAGCAGATCGAGATCTCCCAGCCAAGGACTAACAGATGCTTAAACTGGAGAATCACTTCCCGACCCTAAGTCTGCCTCTTTCTAGCCATTTCTTTTTTTCTAGGTGTTGCAGTCACCAGTGCAAGCTACTCCAGGTACCCCCAGGATGGCAGAACTGTCTCTAACATCACCTGGCAAGGCCTCAGGGATGGACTTTGCTCTGGCAAGCACTGTACCTGGATGTGAGGCACCACTGTTCCACTTGCCTTAGCCATGATGCTAAGGGAAGAATTTACCCCGTCCTTGCTCCGCCACCCCCGCCCAGTAAAAAATGTGATAACTCCCCAACTGATTATCAGCTGTTTTACCTGGAATACCCAAGCCTGTTTAACTCTTACTGTGACTGATTAAAAACATAATGGAAAATTGATTTTTTTTCTGCTTTATAGGGGGAAAATCAATGCAGATTAAGAATAGGATAAACAGTGGAAGAGAAGAAATACGACTGCAAATTTTACTGGACCCAAACCCAAAACCAAGAGTATATATTCTAAACTTGAGCAACACACACTTTCTAAAGCCTTCTAAGTCTCTTCACTGGTAAAATAATCTCAAATGAAAATAGATGGGGTGTCTCTAAGTGATGTGAGACAGTTATCCTCTGTACCTGCTAACAAACACGGTCCTTTTTTGTTATGAAATGTCTCTAACTTACGATACCACCTGAAAGTAAATTCCTCCATCAATTCATCATGAATTCTTTGGAAGTCTCCCTCAATCACTGGGGGGTTTTTGTGGCTTTATTTAGGATTTGAAAAGAGAGAATGCTGCAATCAGAAAGAAAGACAGACAGAGGAAATGATTACCTTTCAATCCCTGTGATTTAGAAAGAATAACATGCTTCTTTCTTGATCTGTTGTATTATATACTTACAGAATAAAATTTGACAATATGGCATTGAACTGTAACTCTCTACTGAAATTATATAATCCGCCATTGTATACCAGGGACTCCCGAACCTGGGACTTTTGTACCCTTCCTAGAATGCCACACTCTCACTGCTTTTGGACTAATCACTCTATGCTCCCCTTTGTACTTTCCCAGCAGAAGTGATTAATGCAATGGATAGGTACCCATGCCCTCACCTCTGTGTAGTCACTTCTCTTCATTTAGAGTAAAAGTTAGCTTTGATAGCATTACTAATATGTTTTGGTGTGTTTTTTTTGGGTTTTTTTGGTTTTTTTTTTTTTTACTAATTTTCTCCGATGTTTTTAAGTTCCTCAAAATCTTTCAAACAAACCTAGAAAAGTTTTCTTACTTTTTGAAGTTGTGCAGCCACATGTATTTATTCCCTGTGTAAAGGAAAAAAAGGTTGTTGCTGCATTGCAATGCTCTGGCCATTTAAGACCTTCTAAAAGTACAGCAGCAAGTAGCTACTTTTTCTGGTGGTGGTGAGTGCATATCTGTGTGGGGATGAACATCTAAGCTTTGTAGGCCTTCTCAAACACTTCACCACTTTGTCCCATAAGTAGGATGAGGAAAATGCTAGGCATTAGTTGTGGCAAAGATCTTCCTGGCTCCATTTTGACAACGGGATTAAGAAAACATGGTTCCTAATAGCTACACAACAAATTAGGGATTTTTGACATCTGTTTCTGTAATTCTGAGCTCCCTAAATGCTTTCAAAACCATCCAAAAGTACTGGATTCTGTGATAGGCACAGCAGAACAAGCATCTCAAGAGGCATAAAACTGGGAAACTGGGTACTGAGTGTATGGGTACTAGCCACAACCACAGCTGCCTGCAGCTGGAGGACTTTGAGCTCAGTGTCTCAGGAAGCCCACTCCAGCCCTGTGCTCCATTTTTTTCCATCATGTCCTCTGCTATGTGTGTGTTTTTGTCTACCCACTGCCAGACTTTGAACATCAGAAAACTTAGAAACTCAAACTAAACCATTGGCTTAAAAAGCTGCAATAAAAGTGATCACTGGAGAATATGAATCAGTTAAATGTGTCCCTGTGACAAGAGTTTATTTTTTCTACTGAAAAAATAATTTATTATTCCATATGTTTTGCCACTGAAGGTTTGCTTTTAGAAAGCACATTATAGAGACTATCAGAAATTTTCTCCAAAGCCAGATTCAAATATATGTAAAAATGATATATTTTTCTCTCTCTCTTTTTTTTTCTTTTTTTCTTTTTTTTTTTTAATTTTTTTTATAAATAGATGTACAGCAGTTTCCTCACAGAGTGTGTGGGAAAGATGGAAAGAGACATTTACAGACATCCTATGTGAGACACTCAGACAGCCTAATTGCTGTGTCTTTGTTCCAAAGCAATGCTGACCTAAGTGAACACCAAATTTGTGTTTTGTTCACAAAATCAGGCTTATTGCTCAGTTCCCTTTTGCTGGTAAAGCTCTTGGGTTGCAAGCAACAGTTTAGAGTCTTCTTTGGTAGCTCTTTTTTCCTGGCTGGTGATGCTCTGTAGCCCGGGGACAGTGCTTATCTGGCAGTATTCATGACTTTCAAAGTTAAAGAGAAATTTCTCTTATCTGATTTTAGCTGTGACCACGGGAAAAAAAAAAAGTACTTAAAAGTTAAAAGTACTTTGTGGGTTGTTTGTGGGTTATTTGTACACACAGAGGATTGTGTCACAGGAACATTTCAGCCAGCTACCATCTGCTGCTGCTAGTGGAAACTGTCCAAATTGGCCCAAATTAGGCAAGTCACTAAGACCAAAGTGGATGAAGAATGAAGATTTTGCAGTCAGTTAAATGTTCAAAATGGCATTCTAAAATGTGTGATTTTCTCCAAAGCCCCCTGCTAAAATATGCCACAACATACAGCAGTGCAGTGTTCAGGGTGAGACCAGGGAAGGAGGGATAACTCTGAGGTAATGGAAAAGGCAGTTTCCTGGAAACAGTTGGAATATACCCTATACTTTGGATGGATATATATGTTGTGGCTGCTGGGAATGGGGTGGATAGCCAGGAATCCATTGGGGTTATGTATTTCAGTGATGGACAGATGAGAAATACTAGGACAGAACTGGGTTATTAGAGCCTTTAATAACACGAGACAACAAAGCAGACATGGGAATCCACCCCCTGCAAACAACACTTCTCATGTGCATGTGATTAATAGCTGTGGTGAAGGGTTAGCGAATAACAGCCTGATGCCAAATGGATATCAATGGGATCAAACCATGCATTTGGCAGATATAGGAAGGAGTATTCATTGTTGTACACAGAATAAAGGAGAGTGCGCAGCAACTCCCTGAACCCCTGGTAGAGTTCTGGCACTTGGACAAGAATCTGGCTGTAACCCTGTACAACAAGGACCATGCATGTACACATGTGCACACAATTACATGGCATGAACGTAACAAGAGAAAATTGAATATAAAATATTACAGAAAGCCAATAATTCTGGTTTATATCTTTCTTTCTCCTTGAGGCAGAAAAGAAACTGGCTATTTTAAAATCTGGGATCTATTTACATAGCCAAATATAATGCTCTTACTTGTGCAAAGTAGAGTAGGAAGAAATTTAAAATGTCAACATTCCCTAGACCTGTTTATCTCTTTTCATGTCTCACTCTGTATTAAGTATTAAGGAATAGACACTAGGTGATAGAAACTGTGACAGTTTTGCTGAAGCTATGACAAGTTATACCAGATGCAAATACAATCCAAAATATCTGACAAGGTATCTACCCTAGAAAGCATGATTTTAACCACATGGTAGCTAGCATATAGAAAAATTCTTTTATTGACAGAGCAGGTTGTATCTTCTACTTGGTAGGAGATTCAGGGAACCAAATGAAATCTTTAACAAAGTATTTTCCATGAGATGTATTCAGTAGGATACCTTTGTTTTCTAAAACTTCCTAATAGGAATGGAAAGTACAACATTCTTTTTACCAACTTTATCTATAAATTATAATGAAAAACAATCTCACAATGCTAAATTCTCCTAAAGGTTACTAGAGGCTGATCAAAGTCCAAGTTTGTTACAAGCAGCGCATGAAGACCTTGGTATAAATGGGCCAGTTTGGTGATGGGAAAATTTATGAGGGCTAGAGATAGGTATATTTTCACAAGTAAAAAAAAGATAGCAAATATTACTAGTAAAACAATTAAGAAAAGATTAAATAAGTTAGAATGCTGCTATTTGGCAAACAGAGGGAATTCTCTCCCCCATGTCAATGTACATGAAGAAAAATGTGCGTGATTAGGATCTCCAAAGAATTTTATTTTTCGTGTGTACACTGGAGATTATAACCTTCACCTCATTGCATCCTATGGCACACACCGACATAATTGGAATCCAGTGTCTATCTGTAATAGCCTGTAGACAATCAATTGACTCATTGATCACAGTGAGTATACTGTATATAGAAAATATACAGATTTATATCTCTCTGCTTAAATGACACATCAGGGGATAAATCTGGGTCACCTACATATCCTGAGTCACTGCAATCAGTTAAAAGCTGTGAATGCTCCACTGAATCAAAGTTCTGCTACAAACCTTGTGTACAAAAAACCTGAACCAGTCCATGTTTTGTATTTTTCTATATTTGCAAATAAAAGAAGCAATTGCCTTAGCTCTAGATCAAAGTATCAATGTGCATAATCCACAAAAACAAAACAAAAAACCCCACAAACAACAAAAAAACCAAAACAAACCACACACAACCCCCCCACATTAAAAAAAAAAAACCAAAAACAAACCAAAAAACCAAAAAAAACCCCACCAAACTGCAAAGTAGTAATGTCTTTAATCTGCATTAAATTTAATGTGACTTTATTGCTGGCATGTGTTAATTATATTTTAAAGTATGGAGACAGGGGCCATCTGAGATTTCCATTCAGGATTTCATGTATAGAGAGAAATTTCTCAAAGTAAGCAAGCAGAGGAGAAGAAACAATTAAGTTTCTGTTAATTTAGTTGATGTTTCTGCTTTATTGTTCACTAAGAATCTAGAACTCCTTGACTATTCTCTCTGGACTTGTCTACATTACAGTACAAAACATCATTTTGTTCCAACATTATTATGAAAAATCAAACTGACTATGTTGAGAGGGATTCAAAGATTTAGTTCTTATAATAATTTTCCCTTGTTTATTTAACTCCTGAGAATTGTTCTTGTGCTGGTGTTAGATATGTTTTGGTAATGTTGACACGTTCTCTCTAAAATAAGAATAATCATGGTTTTCCTGGCTTTACTTCATGCTTGTACAGCAGGAAGCCAAGATTGTACTGAAGTAAAGAAGTAAATTAGGTTATTCCATAGAAAATCTTCAGGGATTGAGGTGGAAATTACACTTGCATCTTTGGCTGGTTTTGCTCTGCTGAGGGACAAAGGTCTGATGTTGCTACCATTGAGACGTATCATTTTTTGTCCAATTTTCACAGCCTATATCCCAGGTTATACATTTGAAGGACAAATGAAGTAGAAGTAGACAGATCTAGACTAAAATTAAACTGTCTTTCAACATCTGCATCACTGGGGAAATGTCAGTACCCTGAGAAGCAGAGGACTGATGGACAGCACGATGACTCACTTCTTTCTATGGAAAGGAAGATGACAAGAAACAGATTTTCATCTGTTGATGAAGCTTTTCCATCTACTGGGCAATACATCTGCCAAGAAATGATGAGAGGCAGGATATGATATACCATTCATACTCCCTTTCCTCCACCTGCACAAAATCCAGTCTGTGCACCACAGACTTCTTGGTTATGTTGCAGGCATCCATCTGTCAGGCAGGACTTTTCTCAGAATTAATGTCTTAGGCCAAATTAATCCCTGGAATAATTCCATTGTGTTTTGTGTAAGGAAATATCAATTATTGTGAATGGAAGGATGATCTCATGATGAAAGTAAATGAATGACTGGGAATCGTGGCTGAGCTCTCACATAGATTCCTCTTCTGCTATAGAGTCTCAATATGACCTGGATAAACCAACACAAATGACAGTTGCCTTGATTTCAACCTGTTATGAGGTTAATTCTGACTTACTTCCAGAGCCATCTTCTAAAGATGTGTATTTCTTTGTGCTGTTTTAATGAAAGGAGCTACAAAAAAAAAAAAAAAAAGAAAAAAAAAAGAAAAAGAATATACTTCTACTTTTATAAACTATGAAAAATAACAAACAGTAAAAATTTCTGGGCTATGACAAGTTGGCATATCTGCAATTAGTAAATTAATACTGTCAATTTACTCTGAACAAGGATTAAAAACTCTTTTTGATCTCACTTTGAGCTCTCTCAAAGGACAAGGGAGATAAATATGTAAAGCAGCCTAGGATTAGTCTAGAATGGAGGGACATTAAGAAAATCATCCTTGAAACTTCAGAAGAGACTAAAAACTACCTTTTGCTGTGCCATTGCTCTTTTACTTCAAGCAGTAATGAGCATACCACCAGAAATCAGCAAATGAGTCAACAGGATCCTGCAGCAAATTAATTGACAATTGGTACAGTATGGAAAACTGGAGTATCCTTCTGAGATGTGAGATGTATCATTGTTTCCTGATGCAAATGAATGAAGAGAACACATGAATGAAGTCAGTTTACTAGATATTACTAAATGGGAAGGCTCAGGCATCTGAACATGGAATTGGAACAGGACAGTAAGTCTAGTATGAAGACAATTAGAGAACTGGGTAGGAATGAAAATCACAGTTTTCCCATTAAATACCTGGATTTTTTAATCACAGGGGACCAGAAACTAATCTGACCATTTTTTTCTTGACTATAACAGGACATTAAATGAAAAACATCACAAAATTGGTGGAAATATGTTATCTCTCATTCAAGAATTTAGCTGCAGGAAACTACCCCCTCTTCCTTATAAGTTTTATCAGTGAACATATTTTGGAGGTAGGTGACTATAAATGAGTTTGTTTTCATAAAGATAATCAGCTAAGAGGGAGCTCCTTCAGCACTCATTACAAATGCTTTATAATTCAAAACCCTTTAACAGAGCTGTCAGGGTTCACAATATGCCCTTTTATTCCTGATTTGGAGTAGTCATCTGATTCCAGATTGCACAAACACTACGTGAATGTCTTAATTGCAAGTGTAGGAGCAATTACTCTTGCATACAATGAATAAATGAATATTGTTTTAAAATGGAATATTTTGCATGGGAGTGCATCATGTCATAGACTGCCCAATATTGGTGCAATCACTTCAGAGTTATGACATTACAACTCCAATCCATTATCCAGACTATGCAAAGATACTTAATTGTCTCCTGTGACCTTGGTTCAGGCTCCAGGTGGAAGAGAATCATTGGTGTGTTGTTTTGCACACTCCTGACTCAAGTGTCACAAGCATTGAGAGGCAGGAAAAGGCTTTTTCTTTTTGTAACTATAATATAGCTCTATGATATGCTAAGGCTTTAAGCCACATGACAGTGTATTTTTTTGGCAGTTCTGAAAACATCAAGTGACAATCTATACATAGGGACTTTAACTGTGTAGAATTAGGTATTTGTAAACATTAGGTTGTCTGATGTCAGCTGAACACAAAAACCCCACTGACACCTCCATCTAAGGCATAGAAGAATTTTCTGAAGAATGAGATACCCAAGTTCCTTCACGATTTAGGCTTTAGTGCTAAAAGTTTCCATAAAATGTGTTCACATATTTAATCACAGCCTTTTGGAGTAATCATCTTCCTTGAGATGTGCTCACCTGTGAGTTACACAAATATTCTCACATGTTTTGTGCATACAAAAACCTTCCCTGTAACTGTCTTTTTTCTTCCTAGAGAGTCTGCATAATTAGATTAGGTCAAGCTAAAAATGCATTGGTTTCTCTCTTTCTCTCTCCAGCTCTGCAGCAATACTCTAGCTCCCCTGACTGATCTAAAGTAGGAACTGGTGCCTCCTCGAAATGTACTTCCTTAGGAAAATATGTTCAGTTAAAATCTCTTCCAAGTACTGATGCAGGTCCTGCATGTGCTCGGGTTTTCTGCATGTGTTTAGTTTTTTACTGTCCTATTTCAGCCACATTTCCATGAGATTTTACTGTTTTTCAGTTGCAACTTATTTTTACTTTAGTTGTCATTGCTGATGTAATTATTATCATAGCACCAGTGAAATAAAAAAAAAAAAAAAGGCAATTTCTTAAAAAAAAGGCAGAATCACGACAGGAAAACAACAGCTTAGACTGTAGTGCACAAAACCAAACAACTTTACCTCTTTGAATCAGTGAGTAATTCTAAAGAGGAACTTGGCTAAAGCATTCCTCTCTCCCCCACTTTCTCCACTTCTGATAGAGTAAGGTTGCTGGTTCATGTATGTATTCAGCTAACTTGATTTCCTTCCTTAGGTAATACCAGTTTATGCTTGACTGATAACAACAACAACTGTGTGGGTGTTTTGAAATGCACCAAAGTTTACATTTCTGAGACTCATTAAGTCACATCTTTGGATATAATTTAGGTTGCTCAAAATTATGCACAGTATGTTATGACATTTATTTGATGGTATCTGAGTGTAAGAGCTGGCACAAAATTAATATAACCCATTTGATTATTCCTATAGTAACATTTAATATCCAGTTATTTCATTCTAAAAAGAAGAATCCCAGCAGCTTTTAGGGAGTTAGCTTTTCTCTTCTCGGATACTTTTAGGAAGTTGGCACAAATATTTTTTGCTCCAGCAAATGAACCCAGTATAGAGAAACTGAAGTGTCTAATCTAATCTGTTGAGGGATCTGCACCACATGCATCACCCTGACATGTAAGGTCTCATAGTCAGTGACCGGTTAGCCAAATCTGTCACTGTGATAGACACATATTTCTACATGCCATTCCACAACTTAATCTTTCAGGCACAATTTAGATGAAGTACATTGTAGCACAGTCACTCAGAGTCTATAATGTCTTTAATGAAGAAATTTCCAGACTGGTATTAAAACAGATTACTTTGATTGCCATATTTGCAATAAAGCATGTGAATTTTTCTACTAAGCTATATATGACAGATCAACTGTTAGACTGCATAACATGAGTTATCTTTACAATTACTATTATCATGTATTGTTACAACCCTCCACCTCTTCCCATTTCCCTAATACCAGAGTCTGTGACAAAGACTTTTGGAAGTGAAGGTTATTTTGGAAATGGCTGCTTAGTGACACAACTGAACTTCTAAAATACCTCTTTTGATACCTTGTGATTACTGTTCCTCACACTGGAAATCTGCTATGAGTCAGAATGTAACCTGACATCTCCGAGATAATATAGTAAAATATAATCTTGTTCATAATTCCAGTGCATGCATTACTTTCACCTAATCAAGGAAGAGAAGGAATTCCCCTATCATGCTTTGATTTCTACTCTCTTGCTTTCTTCTATGGTGTTGCTTGATTAAGAAGACTGAAAATTTAACATAAATTGAACTTCTCTTCAGCTTTGTCCACTGGCTCTTTCCACCTGCTTCCCCCAGGTTGGCCTGGTGTGCAGGGTACCAGAGCTGACAGGTGGGTTGATACATGCACATGTTGCCACCTATTTCTTTCTACAAAACAGGTTTTGTCCATCAGAGAAAGCTCTTGCTGTTGCAAGGACACTTATCCTTTCTTTTTTTTTTTTTTTTTTTTTTTGGCTACAGACAATCTTTTCTGCAAGATGCAGACTTTGTAGACTTTTGTCAGAGTAGTTAAATCCACTTGGACAGGCTGGTGAAGACTTAATGCTATCTCTAGCCACTCTGGAGCACTTGGAATGTCCAACGGAGCAGGTACTCTCCACATAGACTATGCATTTCATTCCATTCTTTTTTGACATTCACTTTTATTAGCCAGTGTCAGACTTTATTAAACTTTTTTCTCCTGAGGTTTTGTTCTGTTTCTAAAGTTTTTCTGCCAGCCCACATCTACCCCAGACAGCAGTCCTGCTCTTTGACGAAAATATCCATATACTATTGATGGAGAACAAGAGACTTCTGTCACTGTGACTCAGCAGCAATTATATTGCTTTTTATGCAGAATTTATTAGGATGTTCCAGAGAAGGAGCTGTGCAAACCTAGTGCATAAGCTGGGCAATCCCGCTGCAACAAGGACTAAGTCACGATGATTTGGATCTTGGCAGTAGGTCCGGAAATACATTAAGAATCAGAATTTGAAAGTAAGGATCACAGTTCTGACAAAGCATACTAACTCTCTAAAATCTAAGTTACTGTGTTCTGTGCTTCAGGCTGAAAAGTTTAATGCCAGATCAATGTGATCTGCTAATGGCTTCAATAAGGCACCTCAAAGCTTTAATATTCTGAACAAAATGCACCCTCCCCCCCAGGTCTGCAATTACTGCCACTGATGGTGATAACACACCCCCCGAATCTAAGTAAAAGCAGCTGAGATGTTTGTGACACTTGGGGCAAGACTTCACAGAAGCGCTTTAAGCATTGCTTGAAAGAGGTCTTAATGCACTTAATATATTTTGAGGTTGCAAAGAACAGCATTAAATAATCACATAACGGACAAAGAAAACTTGTTAAAAACCCCCCAATTTATTAGGCACAGCTTGATGTACAGGCTCCCATTCTTCTGGGACAGCATGATGTGCCACTTGATGGAAATCATGAGGAAACAGTTACATAAAGGGCTAGATAGCAGAAAAAGGAGGCAACTTTTAAAAAAAAGTCTTAAAAAAGGAACAATTATCTTGATGAATCCAAACCCTTTTCATAACTTTATGCCTCTGTATGCAATGAATTATTGAAGACAGTTTCAGTGCATTAGTTCCCACAGCTGGGTTTCCTGGGTTTCCTGCTCAGCTCTTAGGGTATTTATTTGTTACCAGTCACACCATGTAGCTCATGCTGCTCCCACCTCACCCCTTGCAGACAACCCCAGTTGTAGGGCTGCCTCGAGGGAGCCCCAGTTTGCAGTGCTCCTTGCCTTGGGGTGTGCTTATTTCCAGCCCTGCTCTGCCAAGTTTCAGTTGTTTACTTTGGTTTTGCTTAACTAGAAGCTGAGTGAAGAGCTCCCCGTGGTTTTCCACACTGACAGCGAGGGGAATACCAAGCTTAGGGCAAGGGGGAGTGTGAAGCGCCCTGCTCCAGCATTCCACTCCCAGTGGCACAGGCCCTCTCTTTCCATCTGATCTATGCTGAGGAGCAGAGTAAACAGAAGAAAAAGGGGGGAAAGGGGAACAGGAAAAGGGATGAAAAGAAAGATGTGAAAGGGAAGGGGAACAGCGAAAAGGGGAAGAGGAAAAAAACAATGAAGAAGACAGAGAAACTAAAATGAAAGAAAAAACTGAAAGGAAAGAAACATGACAGAAAGAAGGTGGAAAGAATTAAGTTGAAAAAAAAAAATAAGGAAAACGGAGAAAGAATAAAAGGGGAAAGAAAAAAGCCTTGAAGAGGGTCGTGTAGCAGCGGAGCGAGCCCTGCCCAGTGCACGAGCCAGCCGGTGCGGGGTGCGGGGTGGGGCTGCCGGAGCAGCACCGCCCCGGGCGCGGAGGGCGCGGGGCGGGGCGGGCGCGGAGGGGCGGGCTCGCACGCAGGCGCGGTGGGAGCCCGGGGCGCCCCACGCGGGCGCTCCCAGAGCCTCGGCGGCGTCGCCCGGCTCGGTAGCGAGGGGGGCGCGGGCCGGGGTTGCGGCCGCAGCAGCGCTGAGGCGCCGCGGGAGGAAGGCGGCAGCTACCGCTCGGTGCTTCGCTCTCCGCCGTGCTCTCTCCTCTCTCCGCTGCGCTCTCTCCTCTCTCCGCCGCGCTCTCTTCGCCGCTCGCCCCGCTGCCATGGGGTAGGGGCCGGCGGAGGCGGCGTGGGGGGACGCCGTCAGACTGCGGCCGCCGGCGGAGCGCTGAGCGGCTCCCCGCGGTGCCGCGGGACACGAGAAGCAGCCGCAGCAGAGCTGGCGCAGGAGGCCGGGCGGGGGGAGCTGCCCCAGTGAGAGCAGATCGGCGGCGGCGGCGGCAGGCGGAGAGATGATCGCGGAGTTGTTGACCAGCGCCCTGGGGCTCGCCCTGTACCTCAACACCCTGGGCGCTGACTTCTGCTACGATGACAGGTAGGGTGGGGAGTGGTGGGGCTGGACGGGGAGGGCTGCCCACCTGCTGGGAGTGGGGCGGTGACCGCCCCCCGCGGGGTACCCGGGGCCGTGCTGGAGGGTCCCGGCAGCTCCTCGGCTCCGGGTGCCTGCGGCGGAGCCCACCCCTCCCAGGGTTTTGACAGCTCCCACGCAGGCTCGGTCCCCTCCGGGCCTTTTCAGTGGGAAGGGACCTGCAGTTTTAACTTATCCTGTCCTGGGCTGATCCTACATATGCGCGGTATCACCAGGGCGGCGGGGTGCCCGGCTGCCTCCCGACCTCCCGCTCCGCCGGGACCGAGCCCTGCGCGGGAAGTTGCGCTGCGCTGTCGGGCTCCTCCGGGTGTCAGCGGGGACCAGATACCCGCCGGCGGGGAGGGAAACAGCCGCCGGCGGTCTGGGCTGTGCTCCCTACCTGCTCCTCGCCTTAGCAGCACCTCACCTTCAACAGCTGCTGAAAGGCGCTGTTAGCAGTCGGGGAAAATTCTAGTTTGTGCCTCTTTTTCGGTGGCTTAATCTGATCACAATTAAAACAGATGCATAATTAAAATGTATTAGGGAGAACAGCACGCCTGGCTAAACTTATTATTCGTCCTGGGGTGTTTCATGCTCCATTGGAATTAAACCATCCAAAAAGTGAGCACGGATTGACTTTGACAGCTTTTCATCAGCCTCTCTCCTCCGTGTCGAGCGGCCGGCTCCCCTGGGTGCGGGCGGGCAGCTGCTTTGCCTGCCGAGACCAGGCGGCGTGGGTCCTCCCGGGCGGTGGCAACCGGCCGTCCCGTTGCTTGGGCGGCTCGGCGGCGTGCAGGGAGCGGAGGGATGGGCGTGCGCTGGAGTGCCTCTGTGTGGGTGAACGGTGCTGCGTGACTCGGCTTCACGGTACCGGCCAACTCTCCGGGCGGCCTTCAGGCAGTGACAAAAAATCCTTGGAGTTTTTTTTGTGTGAGAGGAGGAACGCGAGGAAGCTCGGTGAGTTGGGATAAAGGATGTGCCTCCCCAGAATAACGTTGCTGGATGAGCTGAACTTCCCGGCGCGCAGATGGGATGTGAAAGGGTTAGTTATGTCTTTTGATTAGACATTTGCTTTGGGAAATAACCTGCCTGTCTTGGAGTCTATTAGTTACTGAACTTGGAATTTTCCTGCCTTATGCCGAATCACGGTGCACCTGCCTCACTTAAGGATCTGCCAGCGCTTCCAGAATAAACTCTCTCTGTTTTCCAGGGTTGCTACTATTAAAGCCTATTATACTGGAAGTAAATGCCAAGTGTTAGTCCTGGTCCAGGTCTCTGGCTGGAAGCAGTGTCTTTTGCAGAATGTGGTGGTTCAGGCTTGAGTCCTTCAGGTCATTTACATGCACTTAAAGCCTTGTGATGTAATTAAGTATTTCTATGACCCTTCCAATTGTCCCCAATGATTTTTCTCAAAAGCTCTTTTAATGTTTCAAAACTTTGTTCAGAAACAGTAACAGAAAGCACCCCAACAAACTACTGTTATTCTGAAATGCAAGGTCTGAGTTGGATCAAGAGAAAATCGTGAATATTTTGACACACTGACCCTATTTTAAAACCTGCCTTTTATAGTTAAGAACGCAGGAGTTGTGGAATATTTACGTAATCCTAAGTAGTGTATGTTGCAGTATTTAGGCAAAACTGGTTTGTTTAAGGACATGCTTATAAGCCTGTCCTGCAGGCTAGTTCAAATTGGCTAGGCACAGAAAGCAATTTGAAGTACTACTGGGTGTTATTGATGTTCAGGTCAAGGTTATTCTTGATCTTGCCCGAGTGTGCTTTAGTGCAGTTAGAAAATAGTGATATTTGAGTGTCATCTTGGAAAGAGCAGAAAAGATAATCATACACTGTTTTTGCCAGTACTAATCCCGACTATTTAAAAGGCATTCTAAGATACGGCTTTGTTTATGCATTTACCTCCTAACTAAAGTACTTATCATTGTAGCTAAGAGTTCGGCATTCACCAGAGTATTGTGAAAGCCAGTTAATGGCATTTCTGTGCACAGGGCCATCTAGTTAGGATGCTTTTCAATTGTAGCACTGGAAGGGGCAAAGCAGAAATGGCTGTTCCATGCTAGTAATTGTTAAACTAGAAAAAAGGGTTATCTATTCAAAGAGGCAAGCTCTCAGACCCAGAGTGTTCTTTTAACTGTAATCACAGAATCTCGCAGCCCCATAGGAGCTGGCTTGAAACTTAACACTAGAAAAGGAGGTCGATGCTGGAGCTGTGGGACACAGCCCTCCATGTGGGAGATGGATCATGGTACTAACTTTAAGTGAATCAAGATTGTGAATTTAAGCTGGGAACCTGCAATGTTTTGTTTCAGGAGTGCAGTATATTGCCATAGTCTTTTCTGCTTCCTTTGCCATTTTATTGAAATTTTATCAGGCTGTTTTTTTTTTTTTAATATAGTGATCAAGCTTACTATATAAAGGGTGTCTGTAATTGATTTCAGTATTTTTTTTTTATGTAGGTTGGGTAAGATTAAGTAGCATCATAAAAACTTCTTACAGCAAAATCAATTTCCCAATGGTAAAACTTAATATTTTAGTAGCAGCACGGCACCAAACCAAAGACTATATGGACAGTGATATAACAAATTTGCTTGTAGTCTGGGCTTTATTACGCTATATCAAAGGATTCAATGTTTTAGTTCCCACCCTTTACCCAATTAAACTGAAATTGAATGAATTTAAAGCCTGAGGAAGTTGAGTAAGCAAATGTATACATTCTAACTTTTAATCATTACTCTGCCTAACTTACTGTTTCTTTCAAGCTGGACAGATATATGGCATGCACAAAATCAGTGGAAATGTGATGTTTTTGATCAGTTGACTTACTGATTACTTTGAATTAAAGTGACAACCTTTAAGCCTGAGTGCCAGTGTAAAGAGACACTGTTTTGTTTGTTTGTTTTATTAATGTGGACCTAGAAAATGCAAGCTTTTGCCACCCTGTTCCCTGCTACTGTAATTCTCACAGACAGCTATGATATTTTCTAGTTACATGTATAGATTATTAGGGGAAAATTCTCCTCCCCAACTCAATACATTTAGTTGTTCCTAGTGAATAAGGAGGTATTTTTTCTCCTATTTTTGCTTATTTGTTTTATTTGAAGCTGGATGTGGTATGCAGTAACCCAAAATGAGAGATGAATGCAGGAAAGGGGGGTAAATACTTAGGCGCTGCTCTAATGCCACAGTGAGCTCACACTGCTTGTTAATAAAGGTTGATTTATTGCTGAGCGAAATCATCTTGGAACTGATAACAAGGGGTAGGGAGAAATGCAATTTCCATTCCTGCAGATGTATTGAAGATCTTGCTTGTAGCACAGTGTTAAGTCCAGCTTCTTGCCAGACTAAGGTGGGGCTAATTTCTGAGCATGCAGTTTGTGTTCATGCTAAAATCTACCAGTGTTACAGGAGGGAAACCCATTGCTGCAGTTAGGCTTACACATCTGCGTAATTATTTTTCCCTGATAGCTAAGCTCCCCCAAAAGTAGGCAATTTGAGCTGTGGGTGCCTCACACTGAAGTTGTAGTCCTTTATGTGACCTGTGCTAAGTAAGACAGGTCACTGACAGTTTATAGCTGGGGTGTGGAAGATTTAGTGCTCTGCCTATCTGAGGCCATGCATTGCTACAGCAAACATGTCAAAAGCAGCTCTTCCATTGAGGTGTGCCTTTCTTCTTCCAAACATCAGAAGAAAGACATATTTTAAGGAGAGGAGTAGTATGAATTTTTAACTTTTAGTGATGTATTTTTGCTTTGGTACGTTGACAGAATTGGCATTCTGGAAAATGCGTACAGATTTGTCTGTCTCAGTGTAGGATTTTTCTTGAGTGAGATTTGGTAGAACTGACCAGCTTCCCCTAGCTTGTGCTGCATTTTATTTAGCAGGCCTGAATGGGGCAGCTTTGCTGATGGTAGAAAATACCCAGCAGTCTTGTTTTAAAGTCACAGGGCAATACTGTAAACTGTGTTGAAGAAAGCCTGATTAATGCCTTCACCCTGTAGTGTCAGACTTGCATCAGTTAAAAATAGGCCGAGTCCATGCACATTCGACAGTACCTCTGTTGGGTCTGCCACATGAGATTTAATCTAGCAAGTGACCCAAATATGTGCAGTAGAAGAACAAGTGTAAGTACACTGGGGAAAATTGCTTGCCATCTGTCTCCTTGTTGTGTGTGTATATTTGATTATTAATTTACATCTGTGATTTTTGTGGCTCCTTTTTGTCGTCTACTTTGAATTTTTCAGCTCAAAGTGTACCTCTCCAGTAGCTTTCAGTAGATCCAGTCTGCAGGTGTCTGCAATCTTCTGAATTCCAGTGATGAGGCTGGTGCTGGGGAAAACTGGGGAGATGGGGACTTGTATGCGTTTTCCGTAGTGTTTTTTCCTTTTGTCCCTCCTGTTGTGTCTTATATGTGCTAATTTCAAATGACCATAAAGAAAATTTGTATATGAAACAGGGATTTTAATCTGGAGAAGATACCTGAGTAACTGGGTCTACATAGTTTTCAGGTACTGTAGTTGAGTATCAAACAAGCAAACCAGTAGATGATTAGATAATGTGATGAATCTGGCATATTATTCTATTAATATGATCCCAGTTCCATTTTTAAATGCTGAACATCATCTAAAAATACATCTGGGTTTTGATGTAAAAAGTGTTTCTGCATGAAAAGTTGTGTCGAATGAAACACTTTGATCAAAATCTGAAATGTTAGTTTCATCAAAACTAAGGTTCTTTTTGTGTGGTGGTTTTTTCTTTTTTTTTTTTTTTTTTTAAGTGGAGATGCTGTAGTACAGTGATTTTGATTTTGATTTTTATTGTTTTAAGCAAAAAAGAAATTGTGTCCCTTCAGGCTTTATTTTAAGATTCTTGTTGCATATATAATGCTAACATAAACCATGTCACTTCTGGTAGCTGGTTCAGAGAATAAATTCATGACTGTTAGCAGATGGAGAGTCTCCCTGAGTCACCAACGGGATGCGCCTCATCTGCAGGAAGTTCTTCCAGCACACAATGGAGTTACAAATTCAAATGATCCACTTTCTCCAGCATCTCCCATATGTATTACAGCTGCGCTTCTGAATCCTTTAAGTTTGCCAGAGTGAAAGTCACTCAAAAGATGCAGAAGTCTCTCATCTCAATTTGTTAACCATCTGATAGCTGCAAGAGTAGTGAATTAGAGCTCCTTTGCCTCCCTCATCTGGAAGTTTGCCCTTCCATAGTTGTTGGCTGCTAGGATTTATTTCTTTTTTCTTTTTTTTTTTTTTTTCCTGTGAAGTTGACTCAGACTTTTCTGTTTGTTTATGGAATTTCTTTGTTTAGCTGAAATATTTAATGCTGAAGCTGTAGATGAAACCTGCTGGCAACCTGTGGTGAAAGTTGCTCCAAATATACAGTTGGAGAAATGGGATTAAATCTGAAGATAGAGATGCTTATTCTTACTGTTACTTATGTAAAAGTGAATATGTTCTTTGGGCCAAAGTTTTAGGTTAGAATTTTTAAATTTTTATTTCTAAATACTTTATGGGGTTTAGGGTTAACTGACTTTTTTTTTTTTTAAATGAAACCTTCTTAACAGTACATTTCCCTCAATGTTGTTTTCATCCATAATTTTTATCTGAAATGGTTATTTGAAAGATGGAAGCTTTTTATATGGAGACCTGGCCATTAACACTGAAAGTTCTTTGTTCCCAACACTTTGGCCTTCAGGTTTTAAAATTAATTTTGTAATTTCTCTTGATTGTGGAAGTCTGTTGTTTGCCTCTGAGGCTTGGCAACCAACTTTGATCTTCCTGTGCTTTCCTGCTTGGGGTAGCTGATCATATAAAATCTTCCTTCCTTTAAAGTGGGAGCTTGTTCTGTGGGTAGGTTAAGTTAGGATGGCAGTAGGATTTCATTTCACTTCTAGGTCAGGTTCTTAGGTCATATTCTGTAGTCTTCTAGTCTCTAGATTAGAGATGTTTGTCTTATTGCTTACACAGGTGGTCCCTCCCCATTAAATCCTGTAATTTCATTCCCAGCTTCATCCTCTGCAGAACTCCACACTAAACCATTTTTTCCCAAAGGCCAGCCTGTTGCTGAATGAAACTTGAAGAGCCAAAGGAAATTAGTTATTGGAATTGTACCCTAAATATTACTTAATATGTTGAGTACTGCTCAGTTTCCTACTTCAGGACAGTTGAATTATCTTGTGGATCTGTGGATGGCTCATCATGGGTGTCTCCAAAGGCAGTGGTGTGCTCTTTGACTCTGTCTTGGGAGGATCCTTCAGCCTAGCAACAGAGTTGTTGTTCATATATGACAGTTTATTGTGAAATAAAGAAACATGCCGGATTACTGGGGCAGCAGCTAAGGATCAAGTAATCTGTCAGTCTGTATTTCACTTCAAGAAAAAAGAAAACCAGTACATTGGAGTGTTTGAAGCTGATGAAACTTGGCCACCCAGGTTCCGTAACTGGGGATGGCTGGTTGATGTGCTCTGATGCTTGGCCACCCTGGCTGTTCCTGGCCTTGTTAAGCTTCAAGAAGGAGAAAAAGTAAAAATGGCTTCCTCAAATACTAACCCTTGAGTTCCCTTAGGACACTGAGTTACTCTGTTAGCCATTGTTGTCATATTGGCTTTATGAGGAGATTTTTCAAGAATAATGGGAGGTTTCATTTGGAGGTAAATAATTCTTATTTACTGTCTTCTTATCCCTTCTTTCCTTCATGTCTTATCTTTTTAATTGTCATTTGTTTTATTGGAAATATTGTGCTTTCAGTATAAGCTGTTTTGTCTGTTTCAATTCTTTTGATATCTTTTCCAGTGGTTTATTCAACTGACCCATATTTGTTCTTCAGAAACTGTTAAAAATCAGATTATTCTCTAAAAACACATCTAAGTATATGTACCACCACTGTAATAAATAGAATAGTGGATTCTTCTTGTATGCCTAAATCTTAAGACCAAGTAATTTTTGGCATCTGTCTTCTAGCAGAGAGCTGGACAGGCTTCACATTAGTCTGCCACAAAGGCTCCTTAATTTATTTGCAAGGGTCACCGTTGACTGCCTTTGAGCACTTCCTTTTCTTCAGGAGTTAAGCACATTGGCCTCAGCAGCATTCCCAGTCCCAGCTGGCCTAGGAAGCCAGAGGCTGACACATAATTGAACGAGGATTTTCCACATGATAGTGCAAACCATTACTGTGAAATGACCGGACTGGTCTGTGGCATACCCTCTTATTCACCAATCTGTCAGTAGACCCAAAAGAACCTGGCCTGACCTCTGGTTCAAAGGAGGACAGGTTTTACTGAATTTAGCATCCTGTTTCCAGGAGGGCTTTTCCTAAATTTAACATTACTTGAGGCTCTTTTGCTAATGAGAAGATTGTATGATTTTAACTGCGATGTGTTTTGGTCAGCTAATCCCATATTAGTTCAGAGGAGCAACGCAGTAATTAGTAGCAGAACTATTGCTGTAAGGTCTCTGCCAGTGTCTGGTTGCTGTTTTCATGCAGCTTGGTAATTTATGTACTTAAATCCTAAAAAAAGGACTTGAACTTTTGAAACAGGGTCACATTTCAGTGACCAAAATTGTCACGGAAACAAACCCACTCAGTAGCAGCCTAAACTTTTCCTAGATCTCTGTCTTGCCTTCCCTTCCCACCTCCATGGCTTTTAACATGTAACAACTGGTGCTGGGCCAGTTCCCCATCATCACTAGAGAGTGACCTGCACCCTGTGCTTAGGGCACTCTTCTGGTGGTGGACCAGTCTTTGAACCTTCTCAAATACCTAAGTAAAAGATAGATACATTGCAAGTGTTTGTCTGCAGTCCCACTTCAGACATAACTGTATGTAGACATTTCTGTAGGTAGTGTTTCCAATTGCTTGGCTACCTGCTCTGAGTAAGTGTGACTTTAGGTTTTATTTTCTTTTCTGAGAATTTTCTCTCCTTCTGATGCAAGGGAATGTAGCTTGGAGTTGTATGTCTCTCTGAAAATCAGATACTTTTCTTTAGAAGGCAGTGCTTGTTTGGTTAGTGTATGGTCTACTAGCATTGTGGTGCATCAAGAGTGCCTTTACAGCATCTAACTTCCAACTTATATGTGGGAGTATTTCTCAGTTGATGCTGTTTAAAATGGCCTTTGGGTTTTGCTCAGTAATTATTGAAGCTGGTAATGCTTATTTACTTTGGTATTAAAAACCCCGGCACATATGATTTCCAGTGTATGAGTAAAGAACTAAGAAATACACTTCCACTGAAAATAGTCTCTAAGTTGATGTTTGTAGTGGTTTTAAAATTACAAAATTACTTAGTGCAGGAAAAAAAAAAACAAAAAACCAAAAAAAAAACCCAAACAAACATAACCTAACCCAAACAAAATAAAGGCAAGCAAACGGGGATTATTTTTTG
>JANHGN010021708.1:0-10157 GCA_024605025.1 Megaceryle maxima | reverse complement strand
CCAACAGCTGCTGCCTGCAGCCAGGGCAGGGGGTGGGAAGAGCTGAGCTGGGGAGGGAGAGCGCTGAACAGAACCAGTTCTGTTCTCATTACAGGCAATGTGTGATGGTTTGGAAATCTGAGGAGGGAAACTGCTCTATGCTGCACACTGCAGAGCTTTTGATTAGACTGAGGATCCTGGTGAGGGTGGGCATGATAAAAAGTTTTGAAAACCTAGTAGGTATCTCTCTGAGGTTCTTGTTTCCTGTCCTTGTGTGAATTTCTCAGTACATAAATAAAATAACAGAAAGATTCAGGTAAATGGTAATTAAACTGAGTATATATCAGCATCTATGTGGAAAAAAAATAAAAACCAAATATTTTGCAGTTACCCCAAAGCAAACAGTATGAACTGAAGAAAAAAAATAAATAAAAGAAATACTGACATACTAAAGTCTTAAAAAACACCCTTCAGTAATGCTTCAAACACCAAAATTCTGCTAGGTATATACCCTGAAGGGAAAACAAATAAAACAACCCTATCTATAGGTCTTTAATATCAGTTTAACCAAATCTGAAACTACAGAGTAGACAAAATGCTAGAATTATAATGGATTATTGCCATAGCAACATTGCCAGATGTTGGGTTTAGCCTAAACAGCAGCAATTTCAGTGTTCAGATTGGGAGGGAACATGACATTCACTTTGCTTAGTTGGCAGCTCAAATGTGGCCACATCCAGAAAGAGCACTCCTGGCACTGCTTAAATTTGGTCCAGCTCAAAGTGAGGAGTTTATCAAGGTGGGCATAGCAGATGACAGGATTAGGGTAGCTTTTCCACTTTTAACTCTCAGATTGAATATCCTTGGTTTCCAACACTGGTTATAAACCAGTGCTGCAATGTCCAGAGTGACTTTTTGCATTTATGTTACTGATATTTTTTGGTATCTCTGGGCATTCCAGTTCAATGCTATTCTGGAATGGTCTACTGACCTTCATCATGGTGTAAATGTGTACTAGCCTGTGGGTGCTTTATCAGTGTATTTTTTGAGCCATTGGGATCATCTGGAACAGACTTTTGTCTCTGTAATTGCTGATAAGATAATTACTGAATGGTTATGATCACAGTGCTGAAGGGAGTGAGCTCTTTCACTGCTCTCAAAGCAGTTTCTGTTATTCTTAATTCACCTAAAATTTCAATAGCCAAAAAAACCCCAAGAAAGATGCTGCTCCAGTGAGCTGTCTTTTGGGTTTTTTTCTTCAATCTGAATTCCACCAATCCATTTAATTTCTACTCACCAACCACTGCCAGTCTTGTCAGAGATTTTACATGGAAATCTGCAGTTTCAGTTGTCTGGCATGAGAACAGAAACGTGCAGTGAAACTTCCCAAGGTGTGTGACTGGTGGTCATTACAAGCATCCATTATCACCAAGAAGCACAAACACACTACCCGGGTGGACTTCACTCAACCCACGTTCCTCTCTGAAAGCAGAGGTTTAGGGATAAGGCTCAGTCTGGGGCTGACACACGGCAAAGAAACTGGAAAGAAAGAGAGAACCTTGAAACTGCAGAAGTTTGACACTATTTTTTTTTTGGTTTTTGGAGGGGGGGTGTCATTATATAATGTGCAAAGAGAGACACCCCAAATTATTGTTACAGCTTTCTTCCCATGAGTGAATTGGTGTTAGCAACTGGCTGGTAGAAATGCACAGAAACCTGAGCTGTAAAGCAATACAGGTTAAAAGTTCAGCTTTCCACCTTTATGATGGCAGGTTTCACTCTCTCACTGAGAATGCCTCATTTGTATTTACTTTTTAGGGTCATTATCTGTCCCACGAGAGTCTTTGTGAAGGTCCAAATTTCAAATAAACAGTACACTATAAGACAGGTATGTGTGGATAATTTTTGTTGTATTTGGCTAAAATATGGGTACTAAGCTCAATAGGTAAACATAAAAGTATGCCATTTAAAACAATGCATTCCCATTAGTGTTTGAATATGTGCCTAAACTCCATGTACACTTTTACACAGTTATATCATTTCCTGTGTAAAATGTGCTTGTTTATACAGCAGCCATATGAAAGATGCAGTAACCCTCTATGTGGGCTATTTGAAGCTTTCTTTAAGAAACATAAAAACCCCTTGACCCTTGTATAATAAAAGGTGTTAAAAGATACTGCTTTTATAACATCTTAGCCAAAACTAATAAGAATATACAAAGCAAACAATTTTTTTTTATTTGTGTGTGTTGTTTGTTTTTTTTTTTTACTCCGTAGTCCTAGTCAATCACGTGTTATTTTATGAAGTTACTGCTGCTGTTGGGTAATAAAATCATATTTAAGAATAAAATTGCATGAGATTTCCTTGCTTCTCAACAAATCTAATAAAAAAAGGAAATCTTAACATTTTTTTGCTGATGCACTTTGCTGAGTGCTCAGAATAGCCTATTTATTCTGTCATTCTGAGTTTACTGATGCCCCTCTTTTACTGTTTGGGGGTTTTTTTCCTTTTTTTTTCCCCTTTTATTTTCACCCCCTTTTTTTTTTTCAGAACTAGTTTCAACTTTCTGCAATGACTTGGCTAGCTGAAGTCATGCAAATGGATTCCATTTTCCCTCATGTCATTTTGAAGGGCACAGCTGTTAAGAAAAAATGATTTAGTTAATAATAATAGTGATTCATTAGCTAGGGACAGAAAAGGTTCTTTTCAAGAGTTTTTCTCTAAGAGTGTCTTTGCTCTAATATCTTTGCCATGTTTTCCTATCTGGGAATCCAGACTGAGCAGACTCTGCCCATTGTACTGCCAGGGAAATGCCACTAAAATGAGGGTATTACTTCTGCACGTTCAGTTACTGGCTGCCTGGTTTTCACAAGATGCCATTTATCGTGGTGTAAAGTCAGAAGTAAGCCTTTTATTGATAAACCCAGAGGCATTTAACTTTGCTCCTGCAAATGTTTCAAAGATGAATGTTTCAAAACATTCATCTTTCTCCAGAAATGCAGAAACACAACTTGGATCCTTCATGGGCTTAGAGAAGGGGCTGTGTATCTTCACAGGAGCTCTCTTTTCTGCAGAGGTGCAATCAGGCTCGTAAACTTTAGATGGCCAAGAAGTCATGAACTCATATGGTTAGTGATCAGCTTACAGGAATCCAGCTAGAGAGGAGAAAAGGCTAATGGTAGTGTGGGGAGAAGCATAGGGTGCAGGAGGAGGTGCTCCAGAGGAACCCTGGAGGGAGTGTGGCTTGGGAGAAAGGACCTGGGGAGAAGCAGCTTTCAGGGGGAGGCAGGCTGGCAGTACCCAGCAGTGGAGGGGGCTGAGAACTGTGTGAAAGATGGAATGATAAGAATATGAACCGAATGCAGGAGCAACTGTAGAGCAAATGTGCACCCAAACAGAGCAAGAGGTGGGGTAGGTGGGAATAGACACGTCTACATGCCCACCAGGAAACAAAACCTTTTTCTGAGGTCTTGGTGTGACTAATGCCCTCCCCCCTTCCCTTCCCTTCCCTTCCCTTCCCTTCCCTTCCCTTCCCTTCCCTTCCTTCCCTCCCTCCTTTCTTCCCTCCCTCCTTTCTTTCCTCCCTTTCTTTCCTTTCCTCCCTTTCTTTCCTTTCCTCCCTTTCTTTCCTTTCTTTCCACTTGCTTGTCCTTTTCATACTCATGGCTTTCAGGGCTTTACTCAGACCTTTGGCCCAGAAGTTGCTGCACACTTAGAGCACGAGCAGCAAAGGCAAATAGCTTCTGACAGGGGCATGGAACAGCCAGGGACAGCGGGAGCTTGAGCACAGCACTGCCTGTGGCTGTGGGAGCTCCAAAGCAACAGAGCTGAGAAACACGAGTCTGGATGATGGGGCACAAAAATGATCTTCAGATGGATCACGAATTTCAGTGCTGGGCCACAGGCAGACAAGCAGCCCATGTGCATCCTGAGGTTAAAAAGTCCTGGACAGTTACTTTGAGTGCCTAGTTTGGGCATTTTGGTGGTTTTCACAACAACCCTTGGCTCCAACACACTGGCTCGGAGCACTAGAATAAGTGGCTTTGTAGACACAGCAAAGAGCCAGGCCCTGGAAGAGCAAAGTGAAGTGTCTGTGTGCTGAGCAGGGAGCTGATGGGTGACACCAGGCACAATGTCCCAAACGAGTCTCCTCTCTGGGGACAGGTACCTGCAGTTTGGGTCCCTCTGTCCTTTCAGGACTCAACTGCAGGCATGAGAAAGACTTACTGTCTAGGAAAAAAAAATAGTGGAGAGGCTTCTGTTAGACATAATAGTCCCTGGTTTCACTGTGGTTTTGGTTTGGTTTTTTACTTGCCCAGGGTGTGGAGGGGTTGGGCTCTGCTGCACTTCTGCCTGGCTGGAGGCAACAGGAGGGGGGAATTCTTCATGTCTCCCAAGGTGCAGCTGCATTCTGCCTCTTGGGAAAGTTACATTCTGTCCTGCACCCTACAACATAAAGCTGGAGAGCTCACCAAGTAGGGTGAGATAGACATCTACCCAAGCACACCTTGCAGGCAGTGAGCCCTTTGCCAATAGGTGACCTGACCTAGATATTTCTGCCCTAGGGATGGGCCTGTATCCAAACAGCTACTCTAGCACACGAACGTGTTTGCAAGGAGGTGTCACTGGCACCAGCGATGACACACATCATGGTAGTTTTACAGATCCCCAAGTTATAGTCTGGTGTCCAGGGTCTGTCAAGGCTGACATGTTTGAACATCTCGTGCCTACATCTTCACTTCGTGGCATCCATAATGGAATTTAAACCCACTTGATGTGAGTCAGTGATGGAAGAGGAATCAGCTATATGCAGAAATAGTACAGAAATGGGACAAGTTTATTGATGACTGCATTTTTCTTTTTCCCATGGAATAATGCTGTGTCAATAAGTTCTGTAAATTGTAAGCTAGAATCCTTCTGAGGCATAGAAACTTTGAAACCAGATTGATTCTTTGGAATTCTAAGAAAAATGACCTGCTATTTATCTAAAAATACAAAGACAGTGGAGCTCTCTGTCTCCCCAAACATTATGGTTTGGGGCTGGGAAAAAAAAAAACCCTAAGAAATAATTCCCTTCTTGCAACGTTAATGAAATATTGCCTGTGCCAGTAAGATAAGAAAGTGATGAGGAGCATGTGCTGGCATTGTCAGAGTTTTAAAATACTTAAGCTGCACGAATAAGCCTACTGATTTTTAATAAATCTTGGAATTCTGGGGAAATTCCAGAGGTTTGGGAGCCTCGGGAGAAAAGGAATTTAATTCAGTACTATAAAGGGTCACTGTGCTGACCTGGCAATTACAAGCAAATTATGGGAGTGTTGATATTGACTCGATCTTACAGTGGGATTGAAAGATGATAGTTTCATTCAGAGGTGATAAGGGCAGGAAGAACAGTAAGATTATTTAGCTTGATGAGCCCTGCTTACCCTGGGTAAAAAAAAAAGTTACCTCTGCGTTCCTGAAATGCCAGCTCAGCTTTTTTACAAGGCAGCAAATGCAACGTTCAGAACAACCAGGAGAGAAATAGAGAACAAAGGAGAAAACAATATGCAGGCACTCCAGGGATTTACAGGATCTGTGCACTCTGTGGTACAGCAGAGCTGGAGAAGGGCAAGTATTGTCCAGTACAGACACCAGAGCAGCTCAGCACGGTTTCTCCTGCCATTGCAGGGGCAGTATCAGCAACACAGCGCTCGCTTCCCCAGCCTGGCAGGAGTGGTGTGGGGCACACCGAGGACTCCTGCGCCGCTCCTGCTCCCCAGCCTCTGAGAAGCTGTGGGAGTGCAGTGCTGGACACAGCTCCTCTGAGAGAGGCTGGGCCTTTTGCTTGGTTTTTTCAGTGTATGGAACACGCTGCCACTGCCTGAGCCGTCCAGTTGCTCAGTCCCTCGAGAATTCTTCAGCAGGAGGCTCTCGCTGCCTACTCACAGCACGTGGCCGATTCCTGTGGCTCTGGTTGGGAGCCACGTGAAGGGAGAGAAGAGGGAATGACTGATGGAAGGTGGTGAGGTGAAGGGTGATGGGGACATTTCTTAGTGACAATTGCTCAGTCTTTGCTAGGAGGGACTGACAGCATGCCTCTGATAGATTATCTTGGATAGCCAAACCTTGCCCCATATTACATGGTTTTCATCACAAACATAAATGTACTTGGTATAAAACAGAAGGTCAGGAAGGTTTAAGACATGGTATATGAGAAAACATTTTCCAGATTTCAGCTTCCTCCGAGGTAATATGCAAGTGTAATTAAAACAGAACCTGGAAATATAGAGTACAGTACCCTATTGAAAGTGTGTTGTATGAGCTGAACTCCCTTCATTGATAGTTTTCCAAAACACACAGCTGCAATAATCTTTATCCAGGAGAAGGGAATAAATTAAGTCTGAACACCTCTGCATATAGTACAGTACAGTGTATAGCACTGCACCCCATATAACCTCTGAGCGGTAATGGAAAGCTGAAGGAGGCGCAAGTGGAAAACCTCTCTGCCCAGCAAACACTGTCTTCTTGGGAAAGCACACAGATGGGAAGCAAAGCTTATGAAGCAGAGGGCGGTTTAACTACTGGGATGTCTTGTTTCTGAAGCAGTCTGCTCAAGTCATTGAGAGTCTGCAGTGGCAGGGTGCCAAAGCACACTCCGCGTTTGACAGGTGGGGAGGGAAACTGCAAACACTGAGTACTGATGGCAAGCTATGGTGAACAAATGGGAGTTTATCATATTTAACAGTAGCAGCAGCCACTACGATATAGAAGCTTAGAAAAAGTAATCAGGTCCTATTTCTACTTCCCCTGAACAGTTCAGTAATGTAATTCAGGATTTGCGTGCTAGGTTTCACCAAACTCAGCACTGAGGAGCCTGTTCTGCTTCACTTCTGCTTTTCCTCCTGCAGCACTCCCTCCTGAAGATCAGAGCAAGGACCACTTTGCACCCCTAGCCGAGGAATCTCCAGATCAGGGAACTGATCTCTGCACTTACCAAACCTTCCAAGGTCCATAATGCATCGTAAAGCTTGTACTTTTGGTGGACAATTATCTTATTTTCATGTTCTTAAACAGCATTTATCCTGGAAAATAGCAGTAGCAAATGTATGCACTCTGATACCCCAAACTGAGTAGTCAGTCTTATGGAGAGCACTAAGCATCTTTATATTGATAAAAATATAATTAGCTTGCATAAAAAATGATTTTTTCAGCTTGAAATGTCACCCTAGGCGTGCACTTGGTCTCAGAGTGTCCAGATTTACTCTGTATGCAAAGGAGAAAAATCGTGCGAAAGCCAAGTAGGACAAATTTGTAATAAACTACCAGTACAACCTTAGAAATGCCATTTTCCTTCAGCACACAGCCAGAGCTGGAAATCCAGTGGAACGTGGGTCACTTCTGGAACTTGGAAGTTGTGATAAGAGCAGTGCACAGACACCAGAGCAAGCTCTGGAAGGAGCCAAGCCACATATAGCAAGGGCTCCAAGAGCCTGTTATCACTGATCTGCACTTCAAGTCCTACGAGGGTGCATCAGATGGGATCTAGTGCCAGACCTGCACCGACTCTGGTGGTACATACAAGGCCCTTTCAGAACCTGCAGCACCAGGAAAGTGTACTGCAAAGACACTGAAGTGGCTGCAGGGGCCAGCTGGCAGTCCTGCAGTATTGGCACTGAGCCAGAGTTAAGAAGACCTGCTGGACCTGAACCGAGTTCTTGCAGTTGGGTTTCTCTTTATCACCATCTCCAGAGCGTCCTGGAATACCCAGATGGACTATTTTCCCCTCTTCTTATCCAGAGTGCCCCAGTCCTGCCTGTCCCAGGTAGCATGGAGAGATCCTGTTTCTCGTACGATCGTGAGATTTCCTTTGACTTTTCTTCTGCAGAAGCAGGAGAAGAAGGAAAACGGTTAAGTGGGTTAAGAAGGAAAATGAAAATCATTTTAAATCTGCACTGAGACAGGAATTCTAGTCCGAGTAGAGGAAAGATTGAAGTTGAAAGATCTGCACTTTTGCCCTACTCTAAAGTATGTTTGTTTTTCAGAAGGAGGGAGCTCTCCCCGGCAACTTTTGGGCTACCAGTTGCCTTATCAAGTTGATTTTGATTCTTTGTGTGACTGAGAGGGGAAAAATACAAGAAATCATTATGGGACTTTATATACTTTTATATTTTCTGTGTGAAAATGGAAAAAGCATGTTCTGTAATAAGATCTGAAGTAAAATTATGTGCTGATAGGAAATTAAAAGGACAGGAGCAGCGAGTATTTTTGAATGCCTTTGTTTAAAAGTTATTTATGATTGTTAAATAAGCACAAAAAAAAAAAAAAAGAAAAAAAAAAGAAGTAGAATTATAGTAATGACCACTGAACCAGATTGGGAGAGTTGAAATGCTTATGTAATCTCAGGACCACAATAGCCCAAGGGCCTCTGTGCAGTCTGTGGAGAGCCTTTTGGAAGTGGACAGAAATACACAGATCAAAAACCCACATGGTATGAGCCAAAACTCTGCTCTTACCTAATATCTTTTGCAACTTGACATCAAAGAGTAAAGATTGGGGCTTACACTAAGTATCTTTATGTCAGGTATGAGAAAACTTTCCCAGTGAAAGACTGGCAATGTGGAAATTGGGAATGCCCTTACTGAAATGGTGCAGGACAGAGGTTCTTAGCCCATCTTCACCTATGTGGATAACAGGTGGATGGGGAAATTTTTGTCTGTGAGTTTTTTCAAGTCTAGTTAAGCTTCATACTCACCCTTTACATTTGGATGATTGCTGGAGTGAGGCTTTAACTAAGAGGCTGGTGAAGAGGGATTTAAACTCAAGTTGCCAGGGGAGGGGAACCTCAATCCCTCCCGCTCCTGCCAGTTTGATGCCAGTGCCAGCAATACATGTCCAGAGCCTAGAAGGAGATCACAGGTCAGCAGGAGAGCACTTGAAGAGCAGCACCAAGGAATTCCAGCCTCTCCAGCCAGTAAGTCAGCTTCACAGGGGCCCAAGTTAAATGCCTCTATGCAAACACACGTAGGGCAGGGAATAAACAAGAGGAGTTAGAGATGCGCACGTGCCTGCACGTCTGTGATCTTATTGGCATCGTGGACACATGGTGGGATGGCTTCCATGACCGGAGTGTTGGAATGGATGGATACAGGCTCTTCAGGAAGGACAGGCAGAGCAGATGAGGAGGGGGTATTGCCCTCTATGTCAATGAGGAGCATGGAGCTCTGCCTGGGGATGAGGAGCTGGCCAAGAGCTTATGGGTCAGGCTGAAAGAGAGGGCAGGGACAAGGGACATTATAGTGCAGGTCAGTTACAGGCCACCCAACAAGGAAGACTGAGTGAATGAGTCCCTTTGTAGAGCTGCCTCACGTTCACAAGCCCTGGTCCTTATGGGGGACTTCAACCACCCTGGTATCTGTTGGTGGGACAACACACTAGGGCATAAGCAATCCAGGAGGTTCCTGGAACTTGTGGATGGTAACTTCCTTCTCCAAGTGATAAGAGGAGCCAGTAGGGAGAGGTGCTGTGCTGGACCTTGTTCTCACTAACAAGGAGGGGCTGGTAGGAATCTAAAGCTCAAGGGCAGACTTGGCTGCAGTGACCATCAAATGGTGGAGTTCAAGATCCTTAGGGTGACAAGGAGGGTGCACAGCAAGCTTACTACCCTGGACTTCAGGAGACCAGACTTTGGTCTCTTCAGGGACTTGCTTGGTAAAGTACCATGGGATAAAGCCCTGGAGGGAAGAGGAGCCCAAGAATCACAAAATGTTAGGGGTTGGAAGGGACCTCGAAAGATCATCCAGTCCAACCCTCCTGCCAGAGCAGGTTAATATTCAAGGGTCACCTTCTCCAAGCTCAAGAGCAATGCATCCCAGCAAAGAGGAGGTCAGGAGGCCACCAGGAGGCCTGTGTGGGTGAACAAGGAGCTACTGGACAAACTCAGACACAAAAAAGAAGCCTGTAGCAGGTGGAAGCAAGGACAGGTTATCTGGGAGGCATATAGAGAAATTGTCCCATACAAATACAATACAAAACCAGTATGGAACCCAACCTCCCCGATGGCAGTTAGGTCACCGTCACCACTGCTGCTCTGGAGCAGGCACTGGCAGAGTCCCAGACTGAGCCCAGCAGCAGATGGGAGCTGTGTCCAGGAGCTGGATTCTGGATTCAGGGACACCCAGATGCGGGTCGCAGGCAGA
>JANHGN010021703.1:65916-81262 GCA_024605025.1 Megaceryle maxima | reverse complement strand
ATCGCATAAACGGGGGGGGGGGGGGGAAATCAACCCACTATCACCACAGGATTCAAGCAGACATGAATACCCCCCTACAGCATTAACGTGACAAAAAACCTCCCCCCAGCTTATGGAAAGCCTGAAAGTCACAAAACATCCACGCTGCAAAACTGTGGATTTTAAAGCAAGAAGGTACTAAAAAGCTTCCCTTTCTCTCCTGAGGAACCACCCAGGAGCATGACCAAGCTGCCTGCTGGGAGCTGAGATGCCACCAGCTGCTCTCACTCCAGAGCTAGCAGGTGCCGGCAGGCCCCGGCCTCCGCTCTGCCCAGAGATCGCTAGCGGCCTAAAACAGGCCCGGGGCGGCGCTGAGCAGCAGGGCTGCCGCGGGAGGACCCCGGGCCCCACAGGTGCCCCAGACACAACCCCCAGCCCACCTCAGCCAGCCCCACCCCAGGCCACTCACACTCGCCACTGTCCACCTCCACCTCGGCCTCAGCCTCCCCTAGCCCCAGCCCGGCCGCACCCGCCCGCGACCGGAGCCCAGAGCCAGCTCCCCTCTCACCGCCGATGGCACCTGCCCACACCAACCGCAAAAACAACCTCCGCCATCAGCGGCCGCCGCCACCAATTCAAAAAGCGAGCCGCCGCACGAAGCTCACCGCGCATTGGCTGTCGGTCCCACCGCCCCTCTGTAAGACGCCACCTCATTCGACAGCTTTCTGAAATGTCCCGCCTCCTTCCCCTCCCTTTATGGACAGAGCATCCCCTTTTTCCCTCTTTGATTGGGTCCCATATCTGCCGCTCACGGCTTAGCGATCTCCTATTGGCGGTAAGAAGTTCCTGGACTGACAAACGGGCCGCGTTGCGGTACCCGAGAGCAGGTTGCTGCACGGGTGGGGGGCGCTCTGCGCTGATTGGCTGCTGCGGGCTTTCGAACGCTTCCAACGGCTGTGGCAGGGAAACCCGGATGGAGCAGCGGTAGCGCTGACGGGAGGGGGCACCCGCGGCCCAGGCCGGCTGCGGGCTGAGGCAGCCGCCTGCCTGGGGACTGTGGAGACGCTTCAACGGCTGGCACGTGACCGTGCGGAGAGGGCGGGAGGGCCTGTCTGTTGGCGGATACCCGCGGCGCCGCTCCGTGCCCGGGTCTCGGTCCCGTCACATCGTGGGCCCCGCAAAGGCCCTCTGTCTTTCCAGCACCCCGGGGCGCCACGGCCAAGGGAGATAAATAATTACCGTGCCGCCAGAAAAATATTAATGCTAGTAATAATTTAGTAAGCGCTGCCTGGCCGAGGATATTATTTGCATGTGTGATGCTGAGTTTATGAATAATCAGCTTACAGGAAACAAGGGAAAAGTGCTGACAGGAGAAAATATAAGTGGTTGTGGTGAAAGTCAACCAGCTGACTCAATGGCACCAACCCCAAAACAAATTAATTATACCAGGTGCTTTACTGGCCTTTTTAATTTTCTCTAGTACTAAAACTTACTGATGTAGAAAGGAATTCTTTCACAGGGGCTCGGCATCTCTGAAACCTGTTTTACCATAATGTCTCATTGCCTCAATGTTTTCACATATCAAAGAGATATTCTATCTCTATTTAATTTTAGATTCGATTTTTCTATTATATGCTAAATTCTCATATGCCAAACTGACTTCTTAGATCTTACTTTTTTATATATAGAGAGAGTACAGATTTTTATTAGCTCAGGTGTTTTCACAACTGATCCAGCAGCTGTTAGTACTAGTAAGAGTCTATTGGCTTTTTATGATTTGGAAGAAAAACAAGAGTAGAAAAAAGCAGAAGATGACAGCAGGTGTGGTTTATAGAATCACAGAATGGTAGGGGTTGGAAGGGACCTCTGGAGATCATCGAGCCCAACCCCCCTGCCAGCACAGGAACACCCAGGGCAGCCCACACAGGAACAGATCCAGACAGGTCTTGAAAATCTCTAGAGGAGACTCCACAACCTCTCTGGGCAGCCTGTTCCAGGCTCTGTCACCCTCACAGTGAAGTTTTTTCCTCGTGTTGAGGTGGAACTTGCTGTGTTTCAGCTTGCAACCATTACCTCTCCTCCTATCACAGGGCACCACTGAAAAGAGACTGGCCCCTTCTACTTCACACCTACCCTTCAGATATTTGTAAACATTCATAAGACCCCCTCTCAAGTCTTCTCCAGGCCAAACAGCCTCAGGTCTTCGCCTTTCCTCATAAGAGAAATGTTCCAGTTCCTTCATAGCTCTCTGTTGGCCTCCCTCTAGTATTTCACTGTACCTCTTGAACTGGGGAGAGCAGAACTGAACACCTTCTTTATGTGAATAAAGATTTGCTGGTGGGGTATATGTAAACCGGGGCTATTTTCATCAGAAGATTTCAGAATAACAGCCTGGAAACCAAGGAGGTCATTTCAATTTTGATACTTGAGTCAGCCAATTATCTCACAATCCTACAATTAATTAATTTCATATTGAGTAATTACAACAATGATTTGCAGTCAAAATAACAGCCTAACCTGAGGTCCTTTTGTCACCTTGAAGTACCAGTTTGGGCCATCATTTTGCAGTTCAGGCCCGGCCAACCTTTGCTGGCTTCTCCCCAGTTCTCTCCCTTCTCTGCAGTCTTACAAATAGTCCTTTCCAGCCAAGTCTTCAGTGTCCCTCACTCTGAACCAGGGACCAGGTTTCTGCCAGGTTTGGAACAAGTTCTGCATATGGGAGTCAATGTTTTTTCTGCAGTAGAGTTTCTGGAAAAGCTACTGGTGTTGGTACATTCATTTCCACTTAACCTCTAGATCCTCAAGAGCACTCTATGAAATGTTGTGCCTGAGAAAGATGGGAGAAGCATCTTTCTCGGGGCTGAGGATTCACAGGTGATACCTGCATCACTTTGGGTTTATAAAGAATCTAAGGGATACCTAAACATTCAGTGCGTTAATATAGGCTCGCTAAGCATAGGCAGAGCAACGTGGTCATTAGACATTTTTTTAATATACTTGAAAATCTAGAATTGCAATCTTACAAAGCAACTAGGACGTTCTGATGAGCCATCTTACACTACCCTTCTTGGGACTGACAGAAGTTAGACAGATTTTAGGTAGTAATCAAGTGGCTAAGATGTTTTTTTTAATCAAGTGTTTTTATTCTCACTGAAGTTTAGATCAGGACTGATGACAAACATTATTACTATTCTTTATATGACTGACACTTAATCTAAGTGCTTTTCTTATAAAAGGCTCTGGAATAGAAACACCTTTTTTTTGTTGTTGCATAAAATGTAACATGCAGTTGAAAGTTGCTGTACCTCTCACTGATCTTGACATTGGTAATGCAGGAGTATAACATTTATTTAGTAGGTAAATTATTTTCTCTCCCAGTAATACCCATGCAGAGAAAGTTTCAGGAGATTAAATTATTAAATGATTCCTGGCACATCAGATTTGTATGAGCAGGGATCTCCTATCCCGTGGGAAAAAAAAAAAAAATGAGGCCCCATCAGGAGAGCTGATGGACTACACAAAATAGTACATAAAGGGACACTCAAGGCCTTGGGCATCTCACCTTGTGCTGCCTTCTCAACAAAGCTTGTTTCCTATCGGCCCTTTCACCTCCGTTGACTCCTCAGAACTGGCTGTGAAAATCAGAGAACCTCCATCTGTTGCTGTTACGAAAAAAAGTTTCTTTCTACATTAGATGTGTAGTGCATGTCAATCTGACTATTTAAATAACTAGTTTAATTTGGCGAAGAGAGGACAGCAACTATGTATTAAATAGTAATTTGTGTCAAGGCTGAACTCTATAGTGTTTATATTTCCTGAATGTTGGGGGATGAAGAAGACCTATTTTGAAAATCCCCTTTGTCTTCAGTACAAGAAATGTTCCTGTATTAAACCAAAATTTGTTATTGACTCAGCGTGGCAGACGCACCCACCTTACAACACCACACTGGATCTGGGATCCTCCAGGAATGACTGGAATCGATCCTCGTTACAGCCTTCATCTCACCTCGACAGCCGGCGGGGCGAGGCCAGGCACGGCCCCTTCCCCGGGGGTACCCCGGCCGCAGTAGAGAACCGATCCCCCGGGCAGCCGTGCGCACCACAGCCCGCCAGGCACCGGCCGGCGCTTTTCCTCAGGGGCGGCAGCAGTGGCGCGCCCTCCGTCGAGAGGCGCGGCGAGCTCCGCGGAGCGGCCTCCCCCGCGGGCAGGGGGGAGCCTGGGCCGGGCGGGGCGGCGCTGCGCGGGCGCGGAGCCGAGGCGCAGCTGAGGCAGCCGCCGGCCGGGGCTGGCACACGGCCGGGGCTGGCACGCGGCCGCCGGGCCGGGGACGGAAACGCCGGGACTTCCTCTGTGGGAGGCCGGCCCCGGGGCGGTGCGCTCCCCGCGGGGAGCCGCGGCGAGGCGGCCCCGCACACTGCGGGGAGGGAGACGACGGCGATGCGGACCAGCTGCGTGCTGCTGACGGCGCTGGCCGCCCTGTCCGCGTATTACGTGTACCTGCCGCTGCCCGGCACCCTGTCGGAGCCCTGGAAGCTGATGCTGCTGGATGCCACCTTCCGGGCAGCGCAGCAGACGGTAAGGCGGCGCCCCGGCCCCGGCTCTGGAGCGGCGGACAGACCACCAGCCCCTCACCGGGCTCGGTCCGCTCCCCAGTGCCGGAGGCGTCTGGGAGCGGCAAGCTGCGGTGTCCCGCCCGGAGAGCCGCGGGCAGTGGCGGTCCCCGCGGCCAGCACAGAGCTCTCGGCCCGATCTCGGGGTCCCTGGGGCCCGAGGGGGAGCCGGCGCATCCACCCGGAGAGACGAGCCGCGCGCACCGCTTTGTGGTTAGAGCCGCGGCGGGAGTCGGCGGCATCGCTTGGCACCCGCGGCTGCCCCGGGCTGGAGCTGGGGCCGGTCCTCGCTGTACCGGGTCGGGATCGCCTCCAGAAGGGCAAGATGGACTCGGGTTCCGCTGTAAGGCTCTGGCTGCCGACGGGAGGGCAGCGGGGGGCAGGGCCGCCCCGGGCTGATCGTGGTTTCGTCCTGATGGGTCAATCACGCGTGTGCGTTTTAGGAAAGCCGGCATCGGCTCTTCTCTGGGTTTCGTGATGCAGATCTTACTAGATGTGGCTTAGCCTGCTTTCCAACTTGCAGGGTTTTGGTCAAAAAAAAAAAAAAGTTTATGGTTTTTATTCTGAGACATTAAAAATGCCTTAGGGAAAGAAGACCTAGGGGAAGTCTTTCAAAGATTAAACCGCCTTGATTGGGAATTGTATCACTAAACAAAACTGAATTCCTGAGTTTGTCACAAGACAGAAATGACAGTTATGTCACTTCCTGATGTTTCCCTCATTTTCTGCCGGTGTTTCTAGGCTGACATGAAACAAAGCAGAGATCACTAACTTTACAATCATGGCTTTAGTTGTGAACTTTATTTTCTTTTAGGATGGTCTGATCTTTTACAAGGACTGATCGATCAGTCACTGTCAGGCCTGAGGTAAGGTACTAGATACGTGAAAGGGATTTTTTTTTTTTTTTCCCGTTTCCTAGCAGCATTTCAGTTTACTAAGTTGGTTCTGAAATGTACAAAAACTTGTACATTGAGTGGATGAGAACTTCAACATATTAAAAAAGAGATTAAATGAATTAAGAGACAGAGGGCCCATAAGTGGATACCAAAAGGACTAGACAGGAACGTACCTTTTACATGCCTAACACAATAAATGCAGATGCTGGGATGCATGAGGTGAGTGGATCACAGAGTGTCCAGATTGTATATTCTGCCTGAATAGCTTCTCTGGTTGCCACTCTTAGTGACAGTCTGGGACTACAGACCACTCATCTGAGCCACTGGAGTATCGTCTCATGGTCCAAATGTATCACCAAATCAAAGGATATCTCAGATGAAAGAATAATCTCTGTTTGCTTGCATACCCTCCCATATGTCTACTAAGAAAATTGTGCAAACATTACCTGCAATAGATCGATTCTTTAGTAACAACCGTGGCTTTGACATTCACGCTCCATGTTGTTAATTCAATTAAAAGGCACTGCACGGCTTGACAAAATTCATTGGTAAGTGCAGACAGAAAGGCCATGATACCCTCACCCCCCCACACCCCCCCATGCTGCCTGCAAACACACCTAACAGTTCAGCCAGGAACACCTGAATCCAGGCCATAACCTTTAGCCAAAGGAGACCTATCTTTAGAAAATCATATGACTGTGGCTATATATATATATATGTATATTGATATTGGCTTATATACCCATGCAGTTTGTTTGTGGTATGTTGGGCGTAGTCAGGTGAATTCTGGTGCCTTCCAGCTGGGAGGCTTAAGGGTGTATTCTGGAGGTCATAATCCCAAGAGGAGCTAGGAGGACAGAGCCTGCCCCGGTATAGCTGGAGCAAACTGGCAGGCAGGGTTGAGGTGTCCACACCTGTCCCTGCTCTCTGGGGTGGGGAAGTCCCTGTTAGGGGGAAGTGGCAATTTTGTATTTGTTTTCATTTCTGGCCTTAGAAATACAGCCTTCTTCGGTGAGAAATTGCACTTCTACAGTTCTACAAGTAATTCCTGTAAGGTAGCTTACAAAACCAAATGAAGGAACAAGTGGGTTTTACACAGAAGCATGAAAGAAGTGAAGCATTAGAGGTGCCCTGAAAGAGAAGTGCGAGTGCTCAGGAGTCTTTCCAACACTGAGAGACAGCACAAAATCAGGAATAAATGGCTGTCATTAAGAAGGAACTGTGAACTGAAGCTAGAATTATAAAAATTAAGCCTGAGTATTTACTTTGTTAGTTTTTGTGTGTGTACATAAAATAAAATGTGTGTCCTTTTGTAGAACTCAGCTTCCCTTTTCTTCCTCTGCCAGCTACTGCAAGTCCAAATGGTTTAGCGCTTCTCAAAGTGTGACCACTGAACTTTCACCCACTTTTGAATATGATTTCAGCTTGCTATTTATTACTTTCCTTTGTAGGTTTGCTAGCAGACAGAAGTACATTTCTGATTTTAAAATCTCTGAAACATACCATAATCCTTTTTTCCAAGAGCATGAAACAAACTTCATGTGCTTCAAATGCAATTGATTATCTTTTGCTTATTCAAAAAGAGATTTGTGGTGACTGACAATTAAGCCTGTTTTCCGATTGCATTAATAATCACTACCAATGCAACATAAGAAGACTGCCACTGGCTTTCAGCACACTAATTAGAAGGGTTTGTATTTCCAGGTAGAGTTTTGTCCGAGTCAGCTACAAATGTTTTTTACAAGCTTGGGACTGAGTCAGTGTCCCGTCTCTGCAAGAGATGCTTCAGCAAACATTCAAGTATTACTCACATGGTTAAAAAAAAATGCATAGTAGTTATAGGGCAGTTTCTGTAAGTTGGTTTCAAAATTTACTACAGAAGGGCACCAGTCTTGTTATCCTAATCTTAATTCCTGGGGTACAGAGGTAGGAAGAGATGGAGCATCTTATCTCAGGTCACAAAAATTCAAGTAGCAGAGCTGGAAACCGAGCTGGGGTTTCAGAGCCTTGTTCGTGCACCCTCTTTCATGTCCTGTGCTGCCCTAGAATGAAACCAGAAAAACTTAAACTTCAATAACATTAATGAATTAATGTGAAAGTGAGAGAGAGATTAAAAGTAATTTGCCCCTCTCACCTGTCTCAAAATGGGACATGGTAAAGTCTTTACAGAAAACTGTGATATAACACAGTTTTAGTTCAGAAATGAAAAACGATGTACATACATATGTATGTGTACAGGTAAATCAGAGCTCTGCTTCACTGACATTTGGACAAACACATACAATTAAGTATGGGATTAAGCCATAGATTGTTCAATCATTTTACCTAGTGATGGCCAAGAAGTGTCTAAAGCGACATTTCGGGATTGATGCAGGTGTTTTCCACTTCTTCCCTTAACCACTCTCCTTTATCGGAGTACGGAGAGCGGCATATGTTTATTTAATAAGCCCTTTGAAATAAGTTATTTCTGAACACCACTGTCAAGATACTTGCTATTCTGGTGCATGGTGAGGAAGAAAGGAATTTTTGGAACTGGGACAGCTGTTAGCAGAGGTTTGGAAGGCCAGATGGGTTGGCACAGAGGCCACCAGATAAACATATATGGAAGAAGGTAGGCAGCTGTACAGGGGAGAAAACTATCCTCATATTTGTCCTCACCAGCCAAGCAATTCCTTCATGCTTCTCTGCCACTCACTTGGTTTTGGAATAAAATCTAGAGCATGGGACATCAACATTCAGGATTAAAGAAAACAGTTGATAGTTCTTTCTCATATTTAGTATCTCTGTACCCATGTTTCAGAGCATGTGACTCCTGGACAGATGTAAATCATAGTTGTAGCCAGCCAAGTCGTTGGGGTTCTTGCATGCAAGAACATGGTCTTGGAATTGATTTACAGTAAACCAAGTTGTTAATCGTTGTCAGGTAGGTCCCAAAGCAAGCAGCACCTGAGCTGAAACTGAGCCATGCTAGAAGTCCTTATTTGCAGTAACCAGTAACTTTTGTCTCTTTCTAGTACAAAAGCAGATCATCATGGGTTAGTAGATATATGCACAAAACCTTATATTAAGAGGTAATCTAGTTTCTGCTTCTAATTAATAAACTGTAAAAAAGTCATGGTTTCTTTTCAGTTCTAAAGGAAATTCATAAAATTAAGAGCACTTCTGTTTGAGGACTGTCTTTGTATGACAGCATTAAAAATAGATAGTCTTCCTATGCAATAATGCACCTGCATTAAGAAATGCTTTTGTAAAACACAAGAAAGTAGACATTCACCTTTAAACAGGATAAACTTCTTGAAATGCACACAAAACAATGTGTTCTGCACATAACTAAATGGGGAAATGATCCCTGTTTATTTTTCACTAATCTCTGTTATTGACCCCAGATATTGTAGTTGACGTTTTGGACTTCATCGTTAAAGAAACGTGTTTTGCAAAGCGATGCCAGAATTGACAACTGCGCCTGCATCTTTTAAGGTTGGAAGTTTAGTCTTGGAAAGTTCAGTCGCCCAATTCCAGCATCATTACTCATTTGAGTCATGAGTGAGATTTGGCTCAGTCCTGGTTAGTGTTGCATGAAAAAAAGAGCCTGAGCTGCTTGCTTAATTCCCGATCCCACCAAGGCCTGAAAGGTCAGTGCAGGGCCTTGGGTCTGACCAGCTGCAAAAGCAGTGGAGGAAGCAGCTGATGCATTTGCCTTGGCTTCAGAGGCACGTTGCCTCCGTGGGCAGTCTGAATGTGACCTGTTGCAATAATTCTGTGGCTAAAGGTCAGGGATGTGAAGGCAGCTGGTGTCAGCTATGGAAGTCGTATGAGGACAGAGTATCCCAGTGTGCTGAGTACTGTTAGAGGTTAAGAGACGTTAGCAACAGAAAACGTTTCTTGGATTTTTGTTTAGTAATACAGAACACACAACTAATAAGGAGTACAGGTCCACGAAGGGGATAAGTGTAACAGCAGTGAGCATTTGGGATTCTTTGGGAAATTACCAACCGGGGAGCCAATAAAAGAATCCTTTTATTTTAGGGATGGATATTAGTGATTAAGGGGGATGTAATGGTGCCTCTCTAGAGTAGTACTTTGATTACTCTCTCTGCTTTTTTTATTACAACCCTGACTCCTTTCTTCATTTATTGAAATTTTCTATCCTACATCAATTAAATCTTTGACTATCTGGTACCCCTCACCAAAGAATTTACCAGGAGAAAGGTGGAGTCTCAAACCGTTTAGTCTCATGGGGATCCCTGAGTTGTCTCTACCTGAAAACCCGTTAGGGGGATATCCTGGTAAGAGAGAAAGAGACTGTGGTGGTTGCTTTGACTTGTGGGGCATTACAGTGAGTGTAAATCACACTGCTGACCCTGCAGCTATGGGTCATGGGGAGCCAAGAGCCCTAAAATTAAAAGCTGCAATCAGAAATGAGCAGAAGATTGTCAGTAGGGCTGCTGTAGTAGATGCACAGTGGTTAGTTGCTGATTTGGCTCAAATTCCAGCAAAATACTCACATTTGCCTTTCTAACCTGTCTAGGCCTCCTCTCCTGGTGTCCTCCTGCTCATCCAGCTCTGTCTTGCTTCCCTGTAGCTAAGCTCTTGGTGTGCATCAGCCCATTAATCCAGCTCATAGTGTTCACCAGCCATGTTTCCACAGAGTTACCTGTTCAGAAAACAAAATGTATATTCAGACAGGTGCATAAGAACAGTTGTTACACGGGAAAGCTTTTGGCTGTGACCTAGACTGAGTGATCTTGCCAGCTTGCCCGGAGACATTCAGGTTGCCCAGAGAGATTGTGGATGCCTCCTCCCTGGAAGTGTTCACTGCTGGGTTGAATGGGGCTTTGAGCAACCTGGTATACTGGGAGGTGTCCCTGCCCATGGCAGGGGGTTGGAGCTAGATGATCTACAAGGTGCTTTCCAACTGAAACCATTCTAGGATTCCATGTGCCGTGTCTTGTGGCTGGCACAGCAGTTCTGGGCAAATTGCCCACAGGGCTTTCATCTCCTCTTTTTTTGTGAGCTGGACTTTACTTTTTTTCTGTGGTCCCTTAAATTCTTCATTTCTCCCTTGTCCTTCTGCTTTCTCTTCCTTTTCACTCTCTCCCCAGTGGAGAACATCCTCATTTCTCTCTCTAGTTCCACATGCATACACACACACACAGGTGCTATATTTTATAGCCAAAACTAGTCCTCAGCTGTCATAGGAAGGGTGGTAAAAATCACACATATCAGCCAAGTTCAAACTACTTACTGCCCATATGAGATGACCAGTTACAGTTTCATGATGGATTTAAGGCAATCCAACTGTTGACTGTGGCCAAGAGGCCTGGTCCCATCCTTTCCCCCACTCTCTCTTTCCTGCTTTATCAATAAGATGTGATGTGGCTGAAGTTTGCTGCTCTTTCTGGTTTTGCTGGGCTTATACTGAGCTGGTGCAGCAAGTTTATTCTCCGAGGCTTCACATTTGTGCCAACACAAGAAAGATTCCAGGGAAGCAGTCAAGGCAGGTCTGCCTTTTTGGGTGGCAAGGTAAGTTGAAGAGAGGCAGCCAACTCTCTTCAAGAGAAGAGAGTTAGCCAACCATTAAACACATCTTCAGCTGGTAGTTGTATGACAGAGTGATAAGATACTATATATGTATTTTAAATACTTATAAAGAAAAAAAAAAATATATGAGAAGTTTGTTTGTAAGAACTTTGGACTAGCTCTGTGTTAGCAAAAAGTGCAATCCTGATGCCTTACAATTGACAACAAAATAGGCTGATTAGATAAGATATACTTACAAAGAATCTGTCCAATAAGTGCTTGGAAAAAAACTGCCTATGCCTTAAAAAAACAAAAACAAAAACAAAAACTTTTGCTTTTGTACCCTTATGTACAAAGTATCTCTTCCAGGGTTTTGGATTCTAGGAAAGAAAGGAAAAAAAGGCTTGAAAGCATGTGATAATCTTCAGATGGCCACGGTGCTCTGCAGTTTAAAGAACAGGGCAAAACACCTCTTGGTAAACACCACCAACTAGCCTTGAAAATAAAACATTTCTGATTCTTGGGAACATGTGGTGATCTCATCTACAAAGAATGTGGATTAAAGTAGGAGAAAACTAAAATGGGACATTTATTGCAGCACAGTCAGTTTAAAAAAAAAAAAAAAATCTATAAAAGTGTTGTTTTCCCTGGCAGTATTTCTCAAATTGCTTCCCAGTGGTTACCTTCCCAGGAGCCTCCATGGGGCACGGGGAGGATCAGATCTTTAGCTGGTTACAGCAGTGGCAGCCCAACAAATTTTGTACCAGATTATTAATAGGTGTACAGCTCTTCAGATTTCAAAATGGATTTCCCTGTGGGAATATTAAGTAATGGTGGGAGAAAAGCATGATCTGAAATTCAGAGATACAAACAACCTTGTGAAATCAGCATTTGTTCCACTGGGTGGATACTTTGTGTTTCTTCACCCAGAGAAAAGCCTTGCAAAAAGAAAAGAAGTTATGTTCCATCCAAAAAGCAGCAAACATCTTAAAATTTGGATTCCCACCAAACTATCTCAGCAGGGTGATATTACCACAAGCTAAAGCAAGAAAAGAAAATTATTTTTTGTAAAGTCTTGTTTTGGAACCCATTCACATAGCAGACCATTGTATTTGGCATAGATTTTTGGGGGGGAAAATATCAAACTTTTTTTTTTTTTTTTTTTCTACAGCAATCTGCAGTGGAAGGGGGGTTGTGCAGTGTCATGCAGGGGATGCAGGTCATGACCATTTAGGCTGGAGAAGTGCATTTGGATTCCGATACTGTTTGCTGAGAGGAATGGGGTTTTAATCTATTCTGGATAAAGTTTAAAAATCCTGGATAGCCTATGGGGATAAAATATGTCTACTTTTACCATAAGGGGACAGAAAGATCAGATCATTCTTAATTTTCATAGTGTTTTACCCCCACAACAACAACAAAAAAATGCACTTTAGTCTCTGGGGTTGGAAAAAAAAAAAAAATCCCTAACATGCCATGGTTCCTTGGATAGCGTTTCAGATCCTTCCCAATTCAGCAGGTGAATACAGGACAAGCCAATAAACAACTAGTATATTCCTTTAAGATCATTCTTGTTTTCAATTTTCTTTACAATCCTTAAGAACTTTCTTAATTCGCAAGTGGAAAGAGATGCTTTGGGGTGAATCAAGAGCATTTTTGATACCTTACCACCACAAAAAATTTGCCTGTGTGGTATTGCCCTCTACTGGCACTCGTCCGAGAAGCTTCACAAGTCCCATAGTGGAGCATGCTGGTGAGGTTCTGTTTTCTTCTGGAGGTATCTTTCAAAGGCGAGGATCTGAGTGCTCCTTCGCAGTTGTCTTGACCCACGTAGTCCTGTCGGCTTGATTTATTTTGACAACAGAGAATATTTTATGGATGGGGTTTTGTTTTAATATGGCTTTAAAAACATTAGAGGTCTTTGATAATCATTCATTTTTCAGTGAAAGATATTCTAAGTATCCATAGTCATTTTCATATAGGACCTTCCCTTTGAAGACAGTTGCATAAAACATCAATGCAGTGTTGTATGATAGACTCTGAAGTAACAGAAATCTCCTTTTTCTTTCTTTTCCTAGTGTCACCTGATTCACTATCTGAGACTCAGCCATCACTTGACAGTTCTGAATTATTTGATTTGTACCTTTGACAAGATGAAGTCTGTCTCCTCCGAAGACATTAAAATCACAGATGCTGTTTTTGACGGTGTGGAAGTCAGAGTGTTTGAACCTCCTGCAAAGCGAGATGAAAGCCTCAAGCGCAGCGTTGTTTACATCCACGGAGGGGGCTGGGCCTTGGCAAGTGCAAGTATGTGTCTGCTGATAATTAAATAGAATTCTGATCTGGTTTTCTCCTAGCAGGAGAAGCCAAAAGCTATTTTTTCTTGCCATGGTTGACAATTTTGCTAAGACATACCTGAATTCAGTAGTAACAATCTCCACTCTGGTAGATCAGCTCTAAGGAGGGAGGGGAAAAATATGTTGAACATGTAGCAAAAATGCACATCTTATCCACACATGAGCTGTAAAGCACCAAAAGTTTAATTTTGTTACATCCTGAGAGGACAAAATAGCTTATTGTTTAAATTCCTGAGATGCCTGGGTGGGCTGTTTGAGCCAGTCCCATGTTTTCTGAGGTTATGTGCAAAAGTTGATCCTTGGTGGTCAGGATCCCATGACTACGTGTAAGGGTTCTGCTCCATTTTCACACAATAATTAGTGGATGAGTGGGCTGAACAACACTGCATGTAACAGCACTGCTAATGTTTGGCTCTTAAATAACACATACTTTGGAATAAATGCTGCTGATCACAAATAACAGGCAGTGTGATGAAGGAAATAGTTAGTCTGGCCCGCTCTCTAGGGAACCTGTGCCACCGCTAGCAGAAATTACCCTGAAAATTCATGCTATTCACTCCAGTTAACTCAGAAGCCACAAACATGATGAGAGAAAGGAAGGTACAGCTATGGACAATGATAAGCTAACCACTGATCCTTCCACATCATACAGTAGGAGAAAAGCAATGGGAGGAGAAAGGGTGTGCAGTTCTCATGGCTGCTCCAAGATCCAGATTAGGATTTTTAATTCCCCCTTTTCCTTCCCCATTGCTCCTGTGACATCATGAAGTCCATACAGCCCTGATGCATTCTGTGGCTTCACCTATAGAAAAAGAGCACTAATGGGGTTTTCCAAAATATTCCAAAGCAAAGGCTGTACGTTTGGGCTACGCATGTATAAGTCACTTAGACCATGATTTAAGTGAGATTTAGGTTCCTAAATAACTTTAAAATCTGTCCTTTTTGTGCCTTTTGAAATCCTGGTCTCTTCGTCCTGCAGTCCTATACGAGTTAAAAGTTTTGCTCCTATTTTTACAGAGGAATTGTACTTTGAGATGGGTTTTCTTAGGGCTGCCCAAGGGGTATTTGTTAGCATTCCATCCACCTCATTTGTTCTGTAACAGTTTGCATATGACTCTTATATTAAATTACCACCCTTTGTTTGGATGACTAGAAGTCAGCTCTGTCAGATGCTATTCTCGACTCCAAGATGCGGAAGTTAATGGCACAAATGTTACAGCTAAATATTAAATTCTAAGACTAGATACTATGGAAAACACTTCATGCCTTGGTATATTTTATAGTACCAGGAACCAACGATTAAGTAACTGGAAAGGAATAAAATTAAAGAAAATCAGTGCACTGATAAATAGGATAGCTGTGATTAATCCTCCTCTAAATAAGTAGTTCAGTTGACGTTAATAGGGCAGCTCATTTGAATCAAAGCAATGCATGCTATAATAAAATGAATAGCAAGGAGTGACTCATACAGTGATAACTGTCTCCGGATGCTAATGCCCCCAAGCCACTGGGTACCTTAAATTTTGCCCGACTGAGAGAATTGTAATAGGTAGATGAAATGACATGCCCCAAGTTATCAAGAAACAGATGAGAAAGGGGGTATAGACCATGGGACTTCCTCAAGGCATGAATTATGAATTATTCCTTCTGCTACAGTGTGTATTTGGCACTTCATTGTGAGCTGATCTTATTTACTTTGCTTATATTTGTGTCAGGTCTTTCTATTTTCTGAGAAGGCTTAGGTACAGCTTTGTGAATATTGACCTAATGGACTCGTATGTCCCTAACACCGTGTCCTTGCATTCCAGGAACAAGCACTTATAACAATCTCTGCAGAATCATGGCTGAATCTCTCAGTGCTGTAGTTGTCTCAGTTGAGTGAGTAATCTAAAACTGATCAAGTACATTTAAGGTATTAGAAATATGTAATGTAGTTCTTTTAGCTCTTCCCTTGTTACTGGCTTGTGTATAAGGCTTTAACTT
>JANHGN010021703.1:0-65898 GCA_024605025.1 Megaceryle maxima | reverse complement strand
TATGATATTTTTATCCTTTTAAAATTACAGCAAACTGGAATGGTATCAAAAATTCTTTTGGGTTTCCAGTTATTTTAGAGGTCATTTTAGAAGGTACAAATGTGGGAAAAGAAAGTTAGCACTGAATTCAGTTGGACAAATACTAAAATGCAAATGTTAGTGAATCTTGCAATTGTGTCTACACGTAAGGAGTGCAGCTAAAACCTGAGATGACTCAAGTGCCAAGTTACAATTCTGTAAATACTTTTTAACTTTAAAACAATCAAACAAAAAAAACCCAAACACATTTGGACATGTTATATACCCGAAGTAAGGCTGAACCACATCTCTGTGCCTCCGTATGTAGCAAGAGGGACTTTTGAATCCTCAGTGGCCACTCCCATTCTGCAAGGTGTATTTTTAATACATATACGATATTCAAATACATATTTAGACCCCCCTCAAATCTGTCTATAAACCACTGCTTCTAAGTCATATTGGGCAAAGGTCTGCAACATAAAAATTATCAAATCATCTTACCCCTGCTCATTAACCAGAATACACCATGGAGTCTGGCAATTTCCTGCTGCTCTCTCCATCTCCCACTGTTCCCAGTCATCTCATTTAAGCCCTGTACTCCACTCAAGAGCAGAGAACTGCCAGGGTGCCAGACAACAGAGAAGTAGGGCTGCTTTTTTAAATTCGCTGCACAATTCCAAGATAAACAAACCTCTCAACCAGCTAACTACATTGCCTAGCTGACTCTAGCTTGATTGGTACTTTCCCACCCTTATTGTCAATGTCAATATTTCTTTTTGCAAACCCAATCACTTGATATAACTACTCAAGTTTCCCACCTGGAGTAGATTACATACCAATCTCTGTGATCTAATTGAAACCTAATTATATGGAGTTGATGTTACTCATTCAATACTTATACTTTAAAGGGTCGCTTTTTTTTCACTTCCTTGTTGTTTATTGGTAGAAAGTATGAAAGGGAAAAAACAGCTGTTGGTTGTTCCAGAGGAGCAGTGATCACAGCAATGAAAAGTTCCTTATTATTCCTTTTCTGATTTATGGTGGTATAATTTTGCCTGTTTCTCTGATCTGTCCTTTACCTCTTCTCCTTGGCCATTATACCTTTCAGTCAAGGCATTTGTACTCAATTAATGAAGACTAATTGGATTTCTAATTGGTTTAATTGCACGTCTCACTTTCACAATGCATGCACAGTCTGTTACCCAGTTTTGCAAGGAGTTCCCAAAGGACTCTCACATATTCCTTTGTAGTTGATCCAATAATGATTGCTTTTTGAAAGCAGATCAGATTTGAAGTTTGAAACAGTTTTCATGTAACCTCTGTTTATTATTTACTCTGCATATAAAATTTTTTTTAGCTTAGATTCTGAAGAAAATATTTTGAATCAGAAAAATGGATTTTGTTTTGCTCAGCTCTACTGTGAATATGTAAAAATCTGATGATTAAAAAGCTACAAACAGAAGAGTACTTAGTACCATAAGGCCTAGTAACAATGCTCAGATTACAAATTGGTAAATATGAACAGCCTTCTCCTGCAATGTTTCTTAGAAACAGAGAAAATCACATGAATTGGACTCAGCTGCTGGCTGTTCCTGGGCAGAGTGTGTGCTCTCTGTGCCTCAGTCTCCCCACCTGTGCAATGGGCATATTCCTGCTCTGCTCCCCAGTAAAGGAGAGGGATTATTGAATCTGTTGAATTGGAGCAAAGCAAATTGGCATTCACGTCTTGGCTATTGTTCGCTTCATGGCACAGAGGAATATCAAGGTTCATCCTCTCCTGAGCATAGGTAAAAATTTGGGAAAAAGAACTGCTTAGGTGTTTGGCTGGTTAAGGTGGGTATTTGGATCAAAACCAGCCCGATTGCAATGACTGCCTTGCCAAAAGTGTTTTAAATATGCATTCATTTTTATAATGTACGATGAAATCCTCTGTTGGGAAATCCTAGGAAAGTACTGCACAATTCCATACTATCTTGGTATTATTCATATCTAATAGGTTTGTATTAATCTTTCAGAATTACAACATTAATTATAAGATTAAGTCTTAAGTAAGTACTACACACCTCGTATTTTTCTGGTAATATTTATCCTAATGAAACAGTTATTTGCCATTAAGGAATAAGTGATATCACCCCTTAATCCTGAAAGAGAGGTACATTAGTGGTAATAATTGTGTTTCATCTCTTCTCATTGTAGATACAGGCTGGTACCAGAGGTGTGCTTCCCTGAGCAATTCTATGATGCTCTTCGTGCTACTAAGCACTTTTTGCAGCCTGATGTCTTAGCTGAGTATTCAGTTGACCCAAGTCGAATTGCAATTTCTGGCGATAGTGCCGGAGGGAATTTGGCAGCTGCCGTGTGTCAGCAGGTAACATCCAGTGTCTGTTACGTATTACACCGTGACAACCCCCAATTCAGTGGGGCGTACAGGTTGACAGATTCTTTGTGCTGTGCCATCACAAGGTGATGTGCCAACCCCAAAGACAGAACGGTAGAAAGCCAACATCTAGTGGCTTTACAGAAGAAAAATGAGTCAATCTCAGTATCAGTCACAGAGCTACAGTTAACAAGTTGTTAAGGGCCAGATTTTAAGAGCAAGTAGCTAAATTACTTTTTTTGCCCCTTTTCTGGTGAATACTTTATTTTTCTAAGTAGGTAACTAGGCATATGTGTAATTTATCAATTTAGCTTCTTATTTTTAGTTTACTGTCTCCAAAAACATGTTTTTATTTCTTTCAAATGCAAATGAAGAACAAAAATACAATAAATGGAGCTTAATTCTATTAAATTGTGTTCTTGTAGCATTTCACAATTTTAAGGAAATTTCTTTTGTGCATTTGCAGTTTAAATGTAATCTGAATTTAATCTACTAAAGATTTTAAAGGCAGCCTGGGGCAAGTAATAATATTTTTCATGGATGAGTGAAATATTATTATTAGCTTTTTTGTATTGCCATAATCATTGGTGATAAGAAAGCAGATACCATATCCAGACAACTAATTATGATGACAACCTTGCAATATTGAATTAGGGTGAAAAAATTAAAGAGACAATTACGCTAAAAGTTTCAATACTGAGGGCTGATAAACACGATAGTACCATGTTTTGGAAAAAGCATTCCTAATTCATTTTCCTGATGAGTAATTCTTTTTAAACGAGATGAATATGATAGAGCACTGTGTGTCTTGTGTAGAAGATGAAGCAAAACGAGTGTTCGTTGATTCCTCCGGTAGAAGTATCAGTGGGCACCAAATGTCTAAGTGATAGACTCAAATGTGGATGCCAGATTCAAGTGAAACACAGAGAGGTGCTTTTGCAAGCCTTTGCCAGAGAAGACTGTGGATGCCAACAATTTGCAGGTGCTGAAAAAAATTAGATAAATATATGTATGAAAAATGGATTCAAAGCTGTTAAGAATAGATCCTTTGATTCAGGAAGTCCTTCAGATGCCCATTGTTAAGCTGAGCACTGTGTTGCCACTTTACACTTTTTTTTTCCTTCTTACAACCTTCAGTAAACTTCTACCACTGATTTCTGTTGGAGACAGCATACTGGTTCTGCCTGAATGGCCATCCTTAACAAGAGAAGGAAAAGTCTGCTAATATTTCAAACAAAAGAGCACCATTCTCTGCATAAGAGCAGAATTCAGCCTGAAAAATGTCAAATGAATGGTTGCTTGTATGAAGTTCTAGGTTGATATTGTAATGTTTATTTTCTTTAGAATCCCAATTCTATCCCATATTTCTCCCACAGCTTAGCAAAGAGGAGCATTTGACTATCAGACCGAAACTGCAGGCCTTAATTTATCCAGTCCTCCAGGCTTTTGACTTCAATACACCTTCTTATCAGCAGAACATGGATGTGCCTATTCTTCGTCGTGAAACCATGATCAACTATTGGATATATTATTTAAATGGTAATTATGACTTGGCTGAGTCACTGCTGATTAACAACCACACTGCTCTTGACGTCAGCCAAGCTCTCTCTTTCAGAGGACGTCTGAACTGGACATCTCTACTGCCTTCATCGTTCAGAAAGAACTACAAACCTGTAATACAAACCACAGGCAAGGCTGAAATCGTCCAGGAGATACCAGCGCTGCTCGATGTCCGAGCAGTCCCTCTCCTTGCAGACAATGAAACTCTGCAGCTGCAGCCAAAGACTTACATCCTGACCTGTGAGAATGACGTGCTGCGAGATGACGGGGTGATGTACGCCAGGCGCTTGGAGAACGCCGGCGTGGAAGTCACGCTCGATCACTTCGATGATTGCTTTCACGGCTGTATGATATTCACCATTTGGCCCACCGATTTCTCTGCGGGCGTGCAGACCAGGAGCAGCTATATAAAATGGCTGGATGAAAACCTCTAAAGAGAGAGGCTCTCTAGAAGACACGGGGTGCTCAACTTGAGTGTCCAGTCTCGCTAAAGAGCAAACAGTGAAAAAGTGCACTTTCCAAACTCAGACTTCATCTGTTCCACTGCAGCTGCTGGGGGTTACTGACCACTAACAACAGCGTTCATTGGCTCCACTGGCCTTGCCCAGCAGTGTTTTGAGAAATACTTTTTCAAACTTTGATTTTTTTTCTCCCCTTCTTTCAGACAACAATTGCCAAACATAAACAAATGTTGTGCAGGGAGAGCAGCATTCCTGTAGCATTCTCAGATGGCTGTGACTTTCAAACTTTTAACTCTTAATTAAGCACAAAGGCCACAATTTTCAACTGATGTGCCAAACACCTACATCTACATCTGAATATGTAAAAATAGGAGTTGGTTTTCAACAGTGAAGAGCACTTGACGTCAAAGCAAGTGTGAGTGCTCTCCCCTTTGACAGCAGAGCCATGCATTGAATGTCAAGTGTGGATTTAGGTGTTGGCTTTTAGGAACATTGACAAATGGCTAGTTTAAGCTTTTAGATTGTTTTGGTTTTTGGTTTTGTTTTTTTTTTTAAAAAAAACCAAACTCTTCTAGTCAGTTAAGATGATACTAGACAAGTCTCAGCCAAACCTAACTCAGTTTTGGAATCTGGTCTTTATTGCCTTTTAATTATTTATATTTTATAAAAGCACAGGACTAAATATATTTTCAATAAAAAGTATTATAGCATACATACAAATGTAGGTTAAAATATTATGTGTAGCAGCAGAATTCAGGTTGCTTATGTGAGAGAACTTTAAAGCTGACTGCTTATTTGGCTGAAGAATGTGATTTCATCTGTGTTTAAAGCCTCAGTTGTATGACTTCCTTACAGAAAATACTGAGCTTACTAAAAATAATCTGCTGCGTGGTTTGCACTAATGTTTGTAATTAATAGTAGAAGTTGTTGTTCATTGACTTTTCTTCTGTGCTTGTAGTGCTTATTGTATTTCATTCTTCCTGGGAGGAGGGAAGCAAGCAAACAGAAGTGGGCTCTAATCTATATGGAAGATTTAAATCTGAGCTTCACAGCTAAACTTGGTCTGCCTTGTAAACTGACCCAAAACGTTAGGTAAGATGATCTTGCTGTTGTGCAACAGATCTCTACAGTTTGAGCCACTCTGTAAAATTCAGACAAGCAGGACAGGGAATTGAAACCACTTGTGACTGTGTGTTGTCCAGGATGCTTACAGCTTGCAGAAATGAAGGTTGTGTCAAAAGCCCAGTGTTTCTAGGCAAAAAGGAGAGAGAACGGCTGACCCATGACAAAATGAGTAGATTAAATTCATCTTTAGTTTTACCACCGACTTCCTGTGGGACCCCAGGAGAACAACTTAATCTCCTTATGCCTCACTTTCTTTTTCTGCAAGAGAGGGAGTGGTAATTTCCTACCTCACAAAGGAGCCGTGAAGCTGAATTCACGGGCGTCAGTGAAGCACACGGATGTGACGGTGACTGGCAGGCACTGAACAGCTTCCGTAGCTTTTACATTTCCATCCTTCTCTAATGGCTGGCTCCAAGCAGCCTGCCCCACGATGGGTGGTGCTGGTAAGCTGTGAGTGCTCCTGGGCAGTTAGCTCACCTCTGTCTCTGCTCCTGTGAAAATACCATAAAGTCAGGCTTCTTGGCTGTTGGGAGATCGTGATAAAGGCAGTTTCATTAGAGCATTTCTTATGGCAGGATTCTGAAAAGGTTTTTTTGGGGGAAAAAAAAAAAAGTACTGGAAGATCAGACTGCCTTCTGTCATTTAAAATCTATACAGACCAGTCCACTTTCGCTACATTTACATGAAGTAAGAGAATGGCTTTGCTGAATCAGCACTTCCTAGAAACGTCAGGTTGTTCGTGTGGTTGTGCATATTAAGAAAAGCTATTAATGAGGCAGGGCCTCACTGTAGGCTCAGTTGTGCAGGCTGAAACTACTTTCTGGGCATAGGGTAGTATGGAAGTCACACGCCAAAGCTTTAGCAAGAGTGGCTCAGATTCTTCTTCCATTTAGATCATTGCAAAGACTCAGTGGAATTAGAGCAGCCAAGTGACAATCAGGATAAACTTTGGTCAAGACATCCAGTTAACACTGCAGAATAACTCAAACATTTTTTTCTAGATTTAAACTCTCTTTCCTCCTTTCCCCCATAAACACAACTTCAGTAGATAAAATTTACACTTAAAACAGACAGCAACCAAAGTTATGTCCATTTAAAGATAAATTCTTGAAAAAGGGTCTGCTCCAGCATCCTTTCCATGGTATGGAGAAAGCTCCATTTGTTTGACTTTAGACCATAACTCAAAAAATAACATTACACTGAGTTGTAACAACAGGCTTCTTCCTGGCCTTCCCACTTAAAGAGTAAACCATCGTCAGAAAAGATGTAATTTATATCCACTTACCATTTGAAGATAGTAGTAGCTGTAGTAGTGGGGAAAAAAAGGGGTTAATATGCCCATAAATTCTGTAATAATTAAGTTTGTCTGAGCTGTTTGCAAAGCTTTAGATCAGCGTTTCTTTATAGCTAAGTTATAAATATCAGCTATGAAGCTATAATGTAATTGCTGCTGTTTGTTTGGGTTTTTTTAACTGAAATGAAATGGAAAGCTGGAATATATATTCATGGAGTCAGCTGTGAATTTCCTTCATGCACTGAAGAGCATTAAAGTCTTGGCACAAGAAAAGGTAGTAAGTATATAACTGGACTGAATGTGTTCACTAAGTCATGACCAGCTTGACGCAACATCCAAGGTCGCAGTGCAACTCGGATGCGATGTTACAGTACTGACTAATTCTGTCAAAATATCTTGACTACTTTTATCTTGCAGCTCTATGATTTAAATACGTGGTAGCTGGAAAGATATGTGGTGGATCTATATCATAGAAAATGAGGTCTGAATTCCAGCTATGAAAAGGACCTTTTAGTATATAGCCGCACAAGACACCTCATCACAATTCAGTGCAAACCTTGAAGTAAGTGTTACTCTAAACTCAGCTTTCTTGCTACTTTGTTTTGTTCTCCTTTGCACGCAGTCCCCATGCCCAAAGTTGAATGTTTAGGGTTGTTTCAAGCTGAGCTGATGCAGACTGCTAGAAACTGAGCCCTAAACTCAGCCGAGAGCTCCCCTGGGGCCGGAAGGCATGTTTGCAGAAAGCTGATGCCTGATTGCAAGAGATTTAAGATTAATGCATGTTACAACACCTCAATTTGTTCATGTGCTTAGTCCTACATCTCCTGAAGTGTTTCCTCAGGCGAACTTGGCACCTTCATTCCTTGGTTATTTCACAAAGCAGTTCAGGGCACTTTGCGTATGCTAGGATGAGATCAAGTATTTGTAGCTGTATTTCACCTGTGCACAGTATAAAGGTAGTCTTCTAAAAGAAGATGGTCAATAAAATTGTCTACTTATCTTTTCATTGAATCAATAAGTATGGATAGCTACTTTTTGAAGATTTCCTTTTTTTTAACCTGCTCCCACAATTAGACCTTTATCCATTGAGGGACTATCTTCTTCCTGATGGCCATCAAAGCATTCAAATGTAAGCTTTAAAACAAAACCCAACAAAATTCACATTAAAAAATTTACAGTACATATTCTACTTTCACAGATGTGGGAACTATATTAGCAAGTTTCCAATATTTTGGCCAATATTTTCAGGAAGAAATAGAGGTTTTGTCTCCCTAGCTTAGGACCTCTTAAAGGATGAGTGTTCAGCATTTCTGAAAACCCAGACCTATTTAAAGATGTTTCATTGTGCATAAAAAATTCACAAATAAGATTTCCTAACCTTCATCTAAGTAATTCCAAAATTCGATCTCTAGCCAAAGCAGAAAGGCCATTGTGGTTTTGTAGTCCTACAATCTAAGAAATGCCTTATCTTTAAAACATTCTTTTGTAGTGTTCTGGACTCTACTTTTTTTAACTCTTACCAAACTTTATTAGAAACTTTTTCAAATAAAAGTATTAAAAGTGGGTTAACCTGCGTTAAACCTTTTAAGCTGCTATGATCTGTAACAATGCTATTGTTAAACAAAGTCAGCTGGTTTAATGTTCTCTTAGTTACGATGTCCGAAACCCCAAAGTACAACAAACTTGATATGAAAAGCATTCACTATCTTACACATGACCATTTTTTGCTTCATTCCCAATGCAGGGAAAAGCTCTTGTAAGGTCTAATTACCCAGTGTGATTGAGATGTGCTATCAAAATGAAGAACAAATGAATAAAGTGAAATATATCTGGGTTGGTTGATTGTTTGCTTGGTTTTTTGTGCCCTCCCTCCCCCCCCGACCTCTGAATTTCTTTTCTGATGTGCAACATTTCCAATTTGAGTTTTCATTTAGCAGAGGTCAGTGAAACAGAATGAGAGGCCTCAGAGTTGCTGAAGAAATGCTGAACCAAAGCCAAGGTTGTTGTTTTCAAGGTGGAGAACCTTACCTTGGGCCATGAGGGTGACCTTCTCTTACTTTGTTTCTGCCAAATGATGAATAGTGACCACATCTGCCGGTGGTGAGCAGTGGATGATACTTCTACTGCTGTTCTCTTTCAAGATAGGCAGCAGAGCTTGTGTTCTCCATTCTGATCTATAAACATGTTCTTGTATGTCAATAGATTATGAACATGTTTGAAATCTGGTTTAGGCAGTGAAATCCCTTGTTCCGGTTTCATTCCCATTTGCCTTCCTTTCACATTCCTTCATTTTGAACTGTTGCCATTTTCTCCCCCTGCTCTCTCATTTGGTAATGGTCATAGCAGCATTACTTTTGAAGTACCCTAATGTGGGGGTTTGGCATTTTGTCCAACAGGTTCCTGTGACTTTCACAGAATATAAAGCTTTCCTCCTGCTGGAAAAAGTGCTGTGGAAAAAAGCTTCAAAGGATTTATAAGCCTATTTTTAAGTCAGCAGGAGTCATACTCCTGCTTGCATTAAATTTAATGCCTTAAAAACAGGCTGAGCCTTATAGAACATTTTTTTTCCAGTCATGTTTTCTTAAATTTAGTAAAAAAATGACTGTGCAAGGCAAGGCCAGGGCAGCACCTCACACAGCTGGGTGCAGCCCTGCACGTCATCCCGGGCCGGGTGCCGCTGCGGGAGGATGTACAGCGAGCACCCGCTGAAGGACACGCTGCTGCCTGTGCTGCGCTTCCACGGGCACTGTGCCACGAAGCATCTGGCACAAACCCCTCAACAGCACCTTCAAATGGCATTGGCTGAGTATGTGAGGCATCTTAATTGAAGCGTTAATCTGCCATAGATGCGGCACACTTGTTTTGCAGAACTGTGGCCGCGTGGGGCTGGCTAACATGCCAAAACTGACAGGAGAGACAGTCTTGGAGGCTGAGCCTGGTACCAAGCACATCCCTGATTGCACAGGATGCCTCCATGGTGCTGGAGCTGTATTTCCCTGTTCCCATACAGCACCCTATTCCCCTACCCTCGATTGCAGGACCAGAGCAGCAGCGGATGCCTGGTGGAGCTGGAGCTCAGTGTCCCTCCACCCCATGGTCAGGCAGCCTATGCAGCCTCATGCCTCTGCATCCAGCAATCCCACACTTCACCAGCATCCCTCCTGGCTGGGCACTGCTCCTGGCCTCACACTTAGAAAACTCTTTGGAGCTGGGCCATGTTTTATTTTGTTCATCCCCAGGGGAGGCACACATTTTCTCTTTTAATTCCATTTTTTGGGCACTAATCCAGTGGCATTTATTTCTTTTATAAATGTTGTTTAAATAGTTGGCAGCACATCATTAATATGAGATGCAGTTTTACCCCTAATGTAAATATAATAATTTTTCACAATGTTTTTCTACAGCATTTTAAAGTGCTTATCAACTGTTCAACAGGAATGCAGGCAAAAAAAAAAATAAACCAAACAACCCACACAACCCCCCTCCACGCACACACACAAAAATAAACAAAACAAACAAAAAAGAAACCCTTCAATATCTCCTTTAAAACTGTTTTTACAGATACTATATTTAAAATAACTCTGACTTTAAATAAGCAAGAGAACACTAAATATTTCCACCACAACTGCTTGTTCTTTTCTGAAGCAAAATCTCTACAAACCACAGGAATCTCATCATAAGACTGTCTAAGGAGATAGGAGAGGCAAAGTTTGTTAAAGGAGAGAAAGTATTTTATATGCAGAGATTTAAACCAGCGATAATAATTGGTGTTACAGAGACCCACCTCTCCCACAAACACCGTGCCAGTATCAGGACAGGAGCAGTACACCCCGTGCCATTGAGACGTTGGATTCGGAGTGTGGAGGGGGGAAGAAAGAAAGAGACTTTTTACTGTTAAGCCTGTAATTTAATTACAACTGCATTTTAGGCTGAGGTTTTTAATGAAAATCTAATCATTCCCCCGAGAGCCAGCAGAGGGAGCATGGAAAACAAAGACTCGTTTGAAAAGGTCCAGCAGGTTTTTAAAAAACACACTGCAAAACCGAAAGCGTTGGTGGTGGAACGGCACCAGAACATTGTGGCTGCCCAGCCCTGACTTGGGTTTCCACGCATGAACGAGGCATAAAACTCACGCTAATGGGAAAGTACTCAGATCTCTTGGAAAAAAAAAAAAAAAAAAAAAAAAAAAACCACAAAAACAACACCCAAACCCCTCAGTGTGAATCACTTTCAGTCCTTGGAATGCCATCAGGACTTTTTTTTTCAGGTGATCTAGCTGCTGTTAGTTCAGGTTTTCCAAGCCGACTGGGGTGTCTGGTTAGTCAGGTCAGGCTGTAGGTGCCTGTGCACGTTTCTATTCTGCAGAACCAAAAGAGTGAGGGAAGGCACCGAGGGGAGTTCTGCCTTACTGCGCTGAGAGCACGGCTACGGGTCCTGGAGGGCTGTATTTTCAGGACTATCTCCGTTGCTTTCATATCCATCTGGCTTTGTCAGTGAGGGATGCATGGAGGAGCAGCAGCATCTCCAAAACTCTACGGAGAGCTGAGTGCCCCTGCAGACGGAGGCAGTTCGACCCCCAGGGGAAATACCTGGAGAAGTGAGGCTATTTCTGCACTTGTGCCATGGAATTTCTTTCTTTTCACGGTGCATAAGGCAACTCGATGCAAGTGAAAGGTGACTTTTGTAGGTCCTGTGCTCCTGCTCCTGATGCCAGGAGGAGGAGAGGGCCTGTCTGAGAGCCGCACTGGCAAAGCAGCCCTGATGCTCTGCTCCGGGGCCCCATGAAGCCAGTGTTACTTGACACAGGCAGCAGTTAGCTGAGTTTTGGGTTATTTTAGAGACCAGTGAGTTACCTGTGATGCTTTTCACCATCCAGCCACATGCACAAATCCCACACTGCGTTAATTGCCATCGCGGCAAAGCAGCAGCACACATTTAGTATCACTGCATCTACTTATGATGGGTTTTCCCTCCCCCCAAAATCCCACGCTGAAATGCATGCAAAGGCAGGAGTCAGAAATGATGTCTCACCTCCCTGCTGCAGCCGGAGAGGGTGCATGTGAGGGGTCAGGGGCTGCACCCAGAGCTCCACAAACTTCTGCATTTCCTTTTGCGTTCCTGTTTTTCACCGCCATTTCCTCTGCAAAAGTGGAACAGAGCTTACCAGACTTACCAAAATATCATACCATTACATTTCAGATTCTGCTTTTGATCATCTGTGTGGACAGTCAAGGGAGGGAAGAGCTATTTGTTATTTTACAGTCACTGCAATGAGTTGGAGGCACAGCCTAAGCCTGGTTTGGAGCACAAAGAGCCAGCAGCTTAGTTCAGGTCCTGTTTGATTTGCTCAGATTCCAAGCAGAGACCACATCGTGGATTTGCATTTAATGTCAAACCTGAAAGCGGTGAGCATACAAAGTGTCTATAAGGACTCTCTGAGCACAAACAAAGACTTAATTGGGTGTTGTCCATCTCCACAGTAGAATTATGAAAATCAAAACCAGGGTTACAAATGTGAGAACGGCCTATGGAATTGTGTGGCTCACCATGAGCCATACAGTGAAGCTGGTGAAACAGAAGCTTTCAGCCTGAGCCAATGTGTATTTTGAAGCACACTCTAAGGAACTACTTACTATAATTCATATTTGTTTATGTGCATATATACACATGTATATATGTTGCAATAGTACAAACCTAGAACCACTTCATTAAGGATTATAGACTGACCCTAGGTTTGTAATGGTTCTTTTAGTCAGACTAAAATGGTGCTATTGGCATGAAGTTGAGCTCAGGCCCTCTGTTTTGATGAGTGTCATCATCTCAATTTCTTCGGCTGGTGATCTTCTCACCTGAGTTACCAGGGGAATGCCTGAGTTTAAGCAAACTCTAGAAACTAACCTGTCCCCTTGAGGCAGATGCACATGCTTACTTACCTCAGCCACTCATCTCATCTCTTTAGGCCTTTGCTTCAAAATGCAGATCCCAATTTTAACTTACTTTTCCATGTTACTTTGAAACGCAACTTTATCCTGAGTAGAGTTTATTCTTACTTCAGCACCTCTCCTGTGCCTGCCCGGAATTGTACCTCCTGAGCTGTGAAAAGTCATTTACTGTTTTCATATTAACCCAGCAGAGCCAACACAGATGGGAGCTCTTCCTTTAAGACTTCCTCAACAGACTTGTTTACTAACCTGTAATCAGCTAAGGGCAGCAGGGTTAACTTAGTACCTCTTTGTATTTGGTGACAAGAGGCACCAAACTTTACTTTCAGACATCCAAGCAACTCACCTTTACCCAGTCTGAGTTGCCAGAGCTGGAGTTGGGGAGCAAAACTACCTAGCTTTCAACATCCAAATCAATCAGGGCACATCAATCATTAATATGTGCCAGGATCTATAAGAAAATTTTGCAGTCACTTATCTTCCAGATAAAAACAATTTAAAGCAGAAGGTGCTTTTTCTGTTAATACCTCACCCTTTCCCTAAGTAACGTCTCAGGAGCCAGGGGATCTTTCCTGTGTGAAAAGTAAGGCATTGGAGGGGAAGCAACAAAACCAGCAAGGGCTGTAGATCATCTGGGCTAAACGTTCATGTCTCCACTAGCCCTGGAGGCAGCAGCAGCTCTCTCACGAGCAGAGCCAGCCCTCGGCACGGCAGGGGCAGCTGTTGGAGCCCCTGGCAGGGCTGTGGGGAATTCCACCACTTGTGTCACTGCTCCATTTTCTCCCGAACAGAACCTGGGCGTGCGCCAGCTCTTCATAAACAGCGAGGCAAAACAATGAGGGTGTTTACTCATCGAGGCTTGCAGGAAGAGATTATTAATTTAATCAAAACACCTCATTTGCAGCCTGGGGGGTCCCTCTTCTGCTCCTTGATGGAGCCAAAGGCTGGGATTCACAACTAGCCCTGTGCTCAGCTGCCTGGGTTTCACTTAACCTACATGATTTCAATAGCCTGCCTGTGCAAGGCAATGCCCAAGCCACCAGTTCACCAGAGTGTCAGCAGTGATTATTCAGGTAAGGATTTTAGTGCATAAACACACTGTCATGAGCTGGCACTTGCACTGACTGAGCAGGTTTGCTATTTTCTTTCTTGACATTGTTCCTACTGCAGGCTTGGGAGCACGGAGAGTCCTCTGAAAATATTATACTCCTCATAGCACTTGAGGAGACCTAGCTATTTAGAATCATAGAATGGTTTGAGTTGGAAGGGGTCTTAAAGAAGATCTAGCTGCAACCCCCCTGCCATAGACAGAGATACCTCCCACTAGACCAGGTTGCTCAAAGCCCCATTCAACCCAGCCTTGAAAACTACCAGGGACATGGGGCATCCACAGCTTCTCTGGGCAACCTGTGCCACTGTCTCACCACCCTCACAGTGAAGAACTCCTTTCTTACACGTAATCTAAATCTCCCGTCTTCCAGTTTAAAGCCATTACCCCATGTCCTATCACTACAGGCCCTTGTAAAAAGTCCCTCCCCAGTTTTCTTGTAGGCCCTCTTTAAGTACTGGAAAGGCTGCTATAAGGCCTCCCCAGAGCCTTCTCTTCTCCAGGTTGAGCAACCCCAACTCTCTCAGCCTGTCATCATAGGGGAGGTGCTCCAGCCCCCCAGTCATCTTCGTGGCCCTCCCCAGTTTAGTAAGGAAGAAATTAGATGACTGGCATACTGGTGTTTCAGGACCTTAACTGCAGTCTGCTACAGCCAGCAGAGAGACCAATGTTGAATGTTGTCCTAAGGAGCTCTGGGACCACAGCTGATGGAGAAGAAGCCCTGAGACCCCAGCAGCAGCTTGTCACTGCCACAGCCATAAGGGAGTGCTCAGCGTCTCTTGACCTTTGTCACAATGAGGTTTGAATAGGGACACAAGTAACTCAGATTTTAACTTTTGACCATATATTTATAGTTGTTTCCTCTAATGTGCAGGTGAAGGAGCCTCTGACACCATTGCAAGGAGAGCTGTAACTGGAACAAACAAATGGGACATAAATGGGATTTTGCTGTACTCTGAAATGGGGTAACTGCAACACGGGTAGGTAAAGTCAAAACTTTCAGACTTGGTGCTTACCACCAATAAATTCATCAGCCAAGGAAAGAAGACCATGGGACTCCTGTCCCTTATCTGCTCTGTCCCACTATTCAGCTTGTTTCCCATTCCCTGAAATGTTTGAAAAGGAAGGGGCCAGTGTGATTTCAGTAAAGAGTGGTCAAATATTAAACAAGCCTACTACTTGTAACTAATGAGGAAGGAGGTTGGTCACAACGCCCTGCCTGTGTTCTTGGCTCAGCCTCAGCTGCCATGTCCTTCTGGAGCTGTTGGGAACAAGAGGCCACCATCACTCTCATAAAGCTTCTAAAAAGAATTCTTGGGCAATGTCAGGAACTCGTGCAAATCAGGATAGTTTTGCTCTTTAGCAAAACCTTGCTAGAGGTATCCAGATTTCACCAGGCAAAACCAACTCCCTTGCAATTAAGGAGAAGAGTACTTGTATGGGCTTTGAAGTATCCCAGGTACCTCAAGTTTTGTTTGCCTTCAGTATAGGAAGTTTAATTGATGTTTTCTCTCTGATCCACCTTGAGAAATAATCATTAAGCAAAACAAGTCTATCTGGTCAAAGTTGCCTGTTTTTTGTATGCTCTTTTACAGCCCTTATCAGGACTAACAAAAAAGGGTAAAATGTTGCAATCAAACAACCCACAGTCAGAGATATCACCACTCCTGACACTACCATGCTTAAAAAACCCACTGTTCTTCCACTTTATGCCTGTAATTTCAGCTTCTTCTTATTTAATATGTCAGGCATTTAACAGGTTTGCATGCAGGGCTGGAAACGTGGGCCCTGGGTAATGAGAAAGTCACCTTTCCCCAACCTGACCTGTTTTAACTCTGCAGAGGTGCCAGCTTAGCTGTCTTTCATCACCTGCCTGGAGATGCAGACAGGTCACCACAGAGCTTGATGTCTGCAGATTCATCTTTCTTTCTTATGCTTTTATTTCTCTTGAACATACCTGTTTGTGCTTTAAACATTTGTCTTCTGTGGAAACACTTTCTTGGTGGCAGCCACAGGTAGAGAGGTTTCGGTTAAGGGATATCAGCATTTCTGTGAGCTCTTTGCAATAAAGAGGCAGCGAGTCTCTTGCAATGGTGTGTTTCTACCAGAGGTTAAGAGATGTATTTTTAAAGTGGTTTGTGTGCAAGTTATATGACTTTAATAGATCTTCTCACCATAAAGGTAGCCATAAATCTCAGTGGTTTTAAAGGTGCTGGCATTAGGCATTCCTGGATTCTCAGACTCACTGATAAGACAAGTAGCCTCAGCTTGCATGGTTAATACCATTTTAGGCTTTTTTTATCTATTTTTCTTTTCCAGAATATTTTCACAGGGAAATAACCACAGGTATTTAAATGCTGTGTTCTAGAGCAGTGCCTTTCCTGTCTTTCCAACTTACTGTAACTACATTCTGTATAAGATTTTTGCTTTTCTTTGATCATTTATTTTAATTTGGGAATGAGGGACATTTGCAATCCCCTTGACTAAGTTTGCTCCTCAGAGGTTATCACCAGCATGGCTCACAAGCCCATGCTCCCTGCTGAGGTGTGTAGGTAGGAAGGATCTGCCCAGATCACCATCACCCAAGCTTCCCCTCTGTACTTTTCATCACAATTGAAGACAACTTTTTTTTATACACAATCATTTCCAGGGTGCACCAAGCCAAACACTTGTTTATCTAAAAACATTGCTTCATAAGATTGCCTGGGTATCTGCAAACATTTTGAACCGTGAATAATGTTTGCTTCTTTCAAGTGCAAGTTCAGACCATATTTACCAAGAAAAGCGAGGTGAGGTTTTCCAGTATGGTGACATCTTTCTTTTCTTTCCTTATGCAACTTGCTCATTCCAGTTAATGTAGCCTTTTGAGAAAAACAGAATCCATATATGAAATCTAATAGCACAGGTAGATCTGCAGGGATTAACAATATGAAGGAGAACATTGTCAAGCATATAATGATATTTTGTGGTATGTTTGCTACAACTAATGCTTTTAATTGCATTTTCCAGTTTAATTCTAGTAGCCAAAGGCTCAATGCACAAGGCAAATAAAAGACAGGATAATTGGCATGCCCAAGTGCCTCTTTTCAACATAAATCAGGCAGACAGCAAATATGAGTTGAGCAAGGAGATCACTGTGTTGCAGTTTAATTCACTCAAAATTAATTTTACACTGAAGGATGGAAAAACAGGCCTGGGAAATGCATTGAAACATCAGGAGGGACTGGAGCCACAGTACCCCCTTCCACATTAACATTTCACACAAGTGTGAAAAAGCTTGTAAGCAGACAGATCAGGAATAGGATCAGATAGAGCCATCTTGGTGGATGCACTTCATTCCCTAGGTTTATCTGAAGATGTATTACTAAAAGATTCTTCTGTGATTACAGGTGCAATTAGTCAAAGGCCTTTGAAACAGAAAGACCTTCACACACACACAGAATCCCAGCATGGTGGGGGGTTGGAAGGGACCTCTGGCATCATCTCATCCAACCCCCCTGCTCCAGCAGGGTCACCCAGAGCAGGGGACCCAGGATTGCAGTGTCCAGGTGGGCTTGGAATCTCTCCAGAGGAGGAGACTCCACAACCTCTCTGGGCAGCCTGGGCCAGGCTTTGCCACCCCCACAGGAAAGAATTTTTTCCTCCGGTTCAGATGGAACCTCCTGAGTTCCAGTTTGTGCCGTTGCTGGGCACCACTGAGAAGAGCCTGGCCCCATCCTCTTGACACTTTAGATATTTACAAAAATTGATAATATCTCTCCTCAGTCTTCCACAATTCACACCCAGTTGGTTTTTTTAAAGACATCAGCCCTGCAAGTACAGGCAGAAGTGAACTATCATTCTATTTCAGTCGGCACTACACAGCAGTTTGTATGTACACAGGGAGCTGCAACATAATGATTTTGACTGTAAGCCCTCTAGGGCTAAGATTATCTTTATGGGCTTGGACAAATAAAACAAATACACAAATATATCACCAGAGCTCTGGCTTTAACTCCATCAGAATTGCAAGGTGAGGTACATAATATGATAAGTACTTGTCTTTCAGATTTAAACTAAGGTGTTTTTTTCTCCTGTTTGATCTGTAAGTCCAGCCAGAGTAAATAACTTCAGAACTGCTAATATTCATTAAGCACAGTAATTCACTCATCTATCTGAGTCCTATGCACTTTTTGTTTGAAGATAGAATAAATAGGTATTCCTATGTATCGACACTGCCAGGCTTACACAGTTTCTCTGGAGAAAGCCTGACTCTCCAGGGCTTTGCATGGCAGCAGCTGAAGCACAGCTGGGCAAGTTCCCTGCTACTGTTATCTGAAATACTTCTAATAACTTTGAGAGAATTTCACCCCTTTATGCCAGTAGACAGTTGACTCCACTGCCTATGGATTATGTTCTGAGTTCAAAAAATTTGGCAGCTCTTCATGAGGGTTTTTTAAACTATTTTTACTAACTATAAAGAAAACATGTCTGTATTTGGCTTCTCCACAGATTATTTGGCTGTCTAAGCTAAAGAAAACACTACAGCGATGCTGTCAATCACATCCAGTCTTGGAAAGCCACGCTACATTGAGTACAGTATTTCCAGGCTGTCAGCCATAAAACAAGCCTGTTCCTGCGTGGCTTTTGCTATGAACTGGAATGAGGGCAGGACCACATCCAATGCATTGTCCCAAGGACACACATATTTCAAAACCAAAATTCATCAGCTGTAAAAACAAAACATTTGGGGAAACTCCAGTCAAGGAGCAAACTGACAAAAAAATTATTCTCTGTGTATTTGGAGTTGGTTTTAATTCTTGTTTTGCTCTGTGGCCTGGCCCAGGGCAAGGACAGGTGATTGCTAGCTCGAGGGAAATAACAGGAGCAAGTGGCTGAGTGACAGGACAGCCCCTTTTCAGCATCCGGCGGGAGCCAATAGTTTGACTTTGCTTTAGTGTAAGGTTGCACCCTAAACATTGCAGTGCTTCTTCCAATAGTTCCCTCATCCTATTGCTGAAGACCAGCTCCTAAAGGGCGTGACATTTCTCCCTGGCTTGATGATGATCCCATTAGTTGGGTGAGTCTTCCAGAACAAACTGTGCTTCTGGGTCATTTCTGCAATGTCTGTTGGGATTGCGTGTGTAGCTGAGTCTCCATGCGATTACCTGCAGAGGTCTGCAAGCATCTTTACACACTCCTACATTTAGTTCACAATCTTCAGTTCAGATCAGTGTTGCTGTGAGCACTTCCTTACAGTTCAAAAGGTGGTGTTATAAGGGAGGACAGATGTTGCATGCTTATCCAGTATCAGTGATTTCATAACATTTAGTTTGCAAGTCATGACTAGATTATTTCAGCTGCCAACAGCACAGCCAGAGCATCAAGCTGAGTTCCCTCCTCTCAGAGCACTCACAGCTCTGAGCTGAGTCACAGGAATGCTAAATTACCACAACTAGGAAGAAATGCTTCAGGAATATATATTTTACCTTTTGAAAACTGGATTTCACAAATAGACAACACATACCTTGAAAATGCTCCTCGGGGCACCGAGGTTCAGTCTCTGGAAGCACTCAGCTTTGCGCTGATGACCAAGTGAAGCATGATGCTGACCACCTTTTTGCTGATGCTGCCTGTGTCAGGGCAAAGCATGGCTCCTTCTGCAACCATACAGATTGGGCAGCTTTGATAGTTAATTAACAATATCTTAAGCTGAACACAAGCTAAGACCTTTATATTTACTTGAGCTAATGCTTTCTGCACCTGACATTTCTGTTAAGATACACATCTTGTCCCCAGTCACACAACACTTACACCTTGCTCAGACTTTTGCACTCTGCTTGTGAGACTCCAGCAGTAAGGAAAAATTAGGTACAAAACTTTAGAAGCCAGGTTGGACATTATACCTTCTACCTACATAAATCTGAGGAAAAGAAGGAAGTGAATACAATAGATTTTGCAAGAACTGCAAAGCCTGCAGGTCAGTGTAAACACAGCCCCAGGCTGTCAGAAACAGCAAAGTATCCTGACTGGGATTTTGGAGAGCTACATGCTTGGCAAATAGTGAACTGCATTTGCTTGAAAAATGTATTTTCTGTCTTAGGAAACTGTAATGCTAGATGTCTTATATGCAAAACAGAAAACTGGTGCAACCACAATCGCACTCTGTCTGGGGATCAATGTCATCCAGAGTATTTAAAGCACAATAAAGAAAATTTTGCTAAATGCACCAAACCAGGATTAGTGCACGTGGGTAGGAATTACACAGGCTGTGTGCAGTTATGCAAATATATGTAAATTTAGATAGTAGTGTGCATTCATTCATACACCTCTATATCTGTGCAGACATGGAGATTTTAAGTCCAGAGCAGCACCACGTGCAAGGATTATCTGATTAGTAGAGTTTTTAAGTAATCTGTTTCTCATGACATTCCTCCTGTGTGCTTAAAAGCAGAGGTTTGTCAAGGCATCAATAATTCAGTCTTAAAAGTCAATTTTCACAAACTGCTCTTCAGGCATGAATTCTTCATAATCCATGCTGAGGGCAGAGATGGGTGCTGAGATTTCTTTCACCTGATGGTCCCCTTGAAGACAGGGACACACTGTGGTAGAAAAGCTGAATAATTTGGCTAAGGTCAGAGAAGAAATCTGACAAAGAGTCCACTGTAGCTCTCAGGAGCTCTGGGATGGCAGGTCTCTCCCTGGACCACACAACTCCAGCAGTTTAATGCGGTTTACTGTCTACAGCAACACCACGTCATAGATTCAAGCATCAATTAATAAATGTATACTTGTTAAGGAAAACAAAAGTAAATTTCCCATCCTAAAAACTGTAGTAAGAAGTTCAGAGCTCAGAAAAACCCAAAAGGAAGGGATGTTTTCTTTTCAGACCTCTGGGGACCTGGCAGCCTGTCACTCCAGGGAGGGTGCAGCCATTCAGCCTTCAGCCAGATCTAGCCACGAAACCATAAGGTCAGAGGGAATTTTTTTCTCACTCTGTGCACTCCATCATGAGCAGTGACAAGAGCTGATGGACTCTGGTGGTTCGCCTCATATAACACATTAGACCTGGACTCACACTAAGGAGGGGAAAGGACAGATCCAGTAACTCAAAAACCTCTTTCTGGCAGGATGCATGCAAGCACCAGCAGCTTAAATGTCAGGCTGAAGACAGCTGCCACTCATTGTATGCTTTCAAGTCATACCTCCACATAGAGCATCGTTGACCCACTATGTTCACATACAAATCTCTGGACTTAAAACCAGTAGCCATGAGGATCAGACACAGCCTAAGTCAGACAGACAGCAAACCAGGAAAACAAATGGGGAATGCAATTTACCCTTCAGAGCCTTCTTTTGATTTACAAAGTGCAAATGAAGCAGAAGTTATTGTTTTTTCCTACAAATCTTGCATCGGGAACATTTATAAAATTCCAGGGACTTTCTGTATTGCGTGTTAAGAACCATATTCTGAAGCCCCTGGCAGTCAGCTGGCTGGCAACATACCTCTCTGACTGGAGCAGAGACTTTCAAAACTGCCCGGAGAGGTTGTGGAGTCTCCTCTGGAGACATCTAAAACCCACCTGGACATGATCCTGGGCAACCTTTATCTAGGCAAACCTGCTTTAGCAGGGGGGTTGGACTAGATGATCCCCAGAGGTCACTTCCAACCCCTACCATGCAAAGAAGTAAAGAGGTTGTTACAACTGCTCTGATGTGCAACAGGTTCTTTTCTGAGTCAGGCAGTGATGCCTCTGTGAATTCACTGCCTCTAATCTTCAGAAGGATTCAGTGTTGAAGAAAACTGATTCACTCTGAACACAAAAAAACCCCAATCTTAAAATCCAACTTGTTGAGTGGTTGCATCTATTTCTCTCAGCTCTTTGTAGCAGATTCAGGGTTAAAATTCCCAGCAGAACTGAACTGATTCCTACAACTCTGGTGTTGCTCTTGTTCTTTCTGCAATGCTGTTTGTGATGATGGAAATCAGACTGATATCAGGGACAAGTTTAGTAGAGATTGCTCAATGCTGGGACTTGAATCTGGGCTCGCACCTATGTTGGTCCTGTTTAAACAGGAGCCTATTCCTACACAGCACAGAGCAGAGGCAGGAAAGCGGGCACTTTTTTGGTGGAGTGCTTTATCACTTGAAGCATCAAAACCCACCTCAGGAGCTTCGAGCCTGCAAACACTGGCACTTTACTCAGTTCTCTCAAAACAATCCTACCCCATCTGCAGTGCTTGACAAGGGAGTTTCACAAACAATGCCCTCACATCTGCTTTCCTTCTTCTTATCCAAACCTTCCTGCCTGACGGCTTCCATCTCCTGCTGCCGTAGCCTCCAGGCTCAGACCCCAGCCCTTCCCTGCTCTCCCTGAATATTTACACACCTTGGTTACCCCTGGGATGTTGAATTCTTTGGGGGAAACTTCAAATGGCTTCACTGTATTGTCCTGCTAATGATATGTAAGCATATCATCTGCAGTCTCTGCTACCCCCATCCACCCTGTTGTGCACCCTGTGGAATAAATGCCTAGGTAGCCTTGTCACAAGAAAACAGATTAGTACTAGGAACAGCATTTTTCTGTGTATGTTTTTCAGGCTAGAAATGTAAGCACTTATACAATAGGCACATAAGCAGTCAGGCATTTTCAAGATCTATGATCAAGGCACTATGGTATGGACTTACTGTCCTAGTGTCTGGGAGGCACCTCATGTAGTTCATTGCAAAAAGAGAAAGCAGGTTTAACAACTTCATTTGTGGAGGAGTACTACTAAACATGGAACTGCTGGTAACAAAGAAAAAGAAAGCAAAACTAAAAAAGTTTTCTTGGAGGGAAGGAGTATTGTTTCTGATAAATAGTAGTTCTTTACTTAAATGAGAGTTTCACAACAGGTAAACACTAGGTAGAACTTTCTCACTGTTCTGTTTGACAGATGAGTTTTCAACAGCCTGAAAAATACTCTGTTAATTTATCACAGGGGTGACTAGAAAACTATTCTCAGAAATGTCAGCTTAGAAGAAACCAGAGCCTGCAGATGAGCACAATGATTCAACCTGTGCACTGACAAAAAGACCCCAGAGTAGCTAAGGCTGATTCTAGATGGGCAGGTGAGCCCTTCTCATGGTCCTCCTCACCCCAGCCCTGGCTCCCACCTCTCCTTGCACTGCCCCAGGCTTGCTGGACTCTTTACTGAGCCAGTCCCAGTTGCTAGCCCAGAAGATGACTATCTGGCTTTTTGCTGGACTAATGAGCTGTATCGGCCCTGATGGGCACCAGAGGTGATCCAAGGTAAACAGAAGGATCACAGGTCCAGGAGCAAGAATAGAATAAGCAAAGAGTGTAGCTTTTTTCTTTGAGGAGTGAACATGTCTAATAATGCACTGGATGTCTCAGATGCGTAAGTGACCCTGCATACACACTGTGCTTTGTGTGTATATACGGGTAACACATCCCGCCCCGGCCACTGATGCCAAGAGCAGCTGTTTGGGAGGGAGCAGTTGTTGTCTCCTGGTGCTTTTCTTTCACCAAACTGCATCTGCACTATTAAGGTCCACTTTTTAAAATGAAGCCCTCAAGTCATGCTCTTCACCACATGGCCACTCGATTTCAGTGCCGCTGTCTGCCACCAGAATACTCTCTCTGCTGGGAATGGCTCTGCTGAGAGGTAGAGATATTTCTTCTCTAGCTGATTAAGGACCTAATTGTCCCGAATATATTACTGGACTATAGCCTTATAGAAACCAAGGAAATCAAGTTCAGCTGCCTCTAAAAGTCATAGAAAGGAACATATTATTTGAAGCCAAGGCAAGCCTCCTAGGTAATTGTTTTAATTAAGTCAGTCATGGAGGTAGTCTTACAATCTAACTGTGCTGCAGAACTATTTTACTGTCTGATTGCAGTCATTGTTATTTTTCAAGTGCCTTTAGGTGATAATTCCTCCTAGTTATATAACAAAATCATTTTTGTATTAAATTTTTCCACATAAACATCCTGTTGCCATAAAATCCTTAACCAGCTTAACCAGTATATACTCACAAATTATCCAGGCGACTAAAGAAGAGCAGCATTTTACCCCAGTCAGGTTTGCGTGGCTCCTCTGCAGACACGAGGGCAGCGGGGATTTGCAAAGCCTCCAGACCCTACCCACCACCATAGGGCCCTCGCACACACTCTACGTGTTACCTCTCATAGCCTCTCCCTCCCTGGTCATCTCTCCTTTTCCCTGCTTTGAAGTCATGACAACACTAAGGTGAGGGCAGCACTTGAGGAGCTTGTGTTTCCAGCTACAGAAAGACCCAACAAGCCTAAAAAATCTGCTTGGAAGCACCATCTGAAAAATAAGGATTCCTGAATCCTGTGCACTCTGGTCTGAGGAGACACCTGGGATAAAGAAGGATGAGACTTTGATAAGTGTCAAAGCACCTCTGTGAAAGCTCTTCCATTCTAAGTGTTGACATGTCACATTTTGTTTTCAGATGGACTTTATTTGCATTACCTGAACAAACTTTCTAGTTAATAAATGACTTAACTCTGTAGGACTAAAATAGCAGTTATTATTCTGCTGATACTGTTGTGGTCAGGCAAATAAGAGTAATGAACGAAGCAAACTGGATACACAAGTTGGGAACTTTTTGCTTGCTGAGATATGAAAAAGTCTCCAAGGTTTGCTCGGTGGACTGCTCCTGTATTAACTCACATCTCAGTGCTAGCTAAAATTAATGGGGAAAAAACAAGTGCTGTGGGTTGCCCAGGGCAAGGTACTTACTGGGTTGCATAAAGCAATCACTGTCACTGTCACAGCTCTAAACAACTGCTTTTTTTTGAAAAATGCTATGTCCTCCACTTCAAGATTTTTTTTCTATTATCTATTTATTGTCAGGAATCTTTTCCAGTTTCCTTCCCAAGTAAATAAGGAAATCCTGCTTTGAAGAGGATGGGGAAGTGTTTGTTATAAGCGTTTTATTCCCAAACACTAAACTTCTTGTTTTGCAAATTGATGTCAGCTGTAGTTTAACTTGAAAAATTTGAGTAAGGAAAACCAAAAATCTTAGCCTTAAGAGTAAATATGCTACACTCAGTGAAGTACACTGCAGCTTACTTTTAGTTAAATATTGTTCTACTTTTGGTTTTGTTTTGTTTTTTTCAGTTAAACATTATACAACTTTGGAGTAGGAATGATGAAACCAAAATACATATTGACCTGGGAGACAGCTTCACTTTCTATTCTTCCTCAAGCCCTTTCTGTTTACCAAGTTTCGGTGCCATGCAAGCCCAAGACAGCATCTTGCAGCTGGCAAAATTTGCCATCTGTAAACACCACCAGACCCATTCAGGCTCTGTCCCTCTAGAAATCTGGCCACAAAGCTGCTTTTAATACTCTCTCTGCCAGTAGCTATGGGGAACTTCTGCTCTCCACTATATAACAACCCATTTCTCAGGACAGAGGGAAAAAGCTTTTGCTGCTTGTGTCACCAAGAATAGAATCTGGCCACCGAAGAGCCAGGTACACAAACAGGTGATTTTGTAACTCCATTGTGTTTGCACGACATTTGTGCAATGCCTTCTATAACACAAAAGCATGTGCATTTTTATCAGCACCATGGTATCATTGGCATGTTCACCGAGGCCAGGATTTCCTTGCAGCTTTGCTCCAGCTAACTGATAACCCAGCAATCTGCACAAGTCATTCAAGTTTTGCCAGTCTTGAACTGACTTCACAGACATGTTTCCTGCTCACCAGCTTCTGAAGCTTCCTTCTAATGCTCTGGGCTTGTCTCACTCTGAGTAACCTGGGTAGCCCCTGAGCTCTCATGGCCTCCCTGAATTCACAGCTGTTAATCTGAAAAGAACCACATTTGAGATGGTGTATGTACTACCACACTGAAGTATTTAAAAGTGTTTCCCAAGTGAGAGTCACTAAGCTCCACTCCTAGAAAACCCTCTATGTCTCTCACTCAGGGATAAAGAGCTACAATATTTGTGACCACATTCTCTTCTTGATATTGCCCATTTTTTTATACTAATCACAAAGCATAAAAGACTGAGCAGATGAGTCTTTCCAGCTACTGGCATGGAGATTTTCAATGGGCATAAAAGAAATAGGAGAAAAACCTTTGTGAGTGAAAATAATTACTATCTAGAATGAAGTATGCAGCACTTCAGCAATCATCCCACAGCCAGATCCACATGCCACAGATTTTCACAATGCCCACAATGCCCATAATACTTCCCAGTGTCTGTGTCAAGGCCAATGCAGAGACCAATCTGTGCAGCATCCACTGCACCTGCTACCAACATTGCACCCCAGAACAAAGCAGCCACCCAGCAGTCCCAAAACCTCCACAGCAGTAGGACACAGGGTGACTAAACCCAGAAAGTGTACACACAGCAACAGGTATCACTTAAAATGACATGAGGCTCATGCTGTAGGTACACAGATGAGTAGACACAAATACAAACAAACCTATTTCCCATTTCCATTAGTATGTTCTCGTGATGGCTGTGCTGGTATAAACACAGAAACAAATCCACACGTACTCAATGTGGATTCAATATGTTTGTAGACAAAGCCAAACCAAGTCTGCCAGGAAAACAGATTCTGCTGGACAGAGCTGAGAATTTTACTTCATTCCATAGCTGTTTCAATCACAAGAGGACACAGTCCATCCGATTAATATAACACAATTATATAGCCCAATCCATCATGCCCCTTTTTACTAGTTACAGGAACAGGGAAGGGGTATCATGCACTAAATGCTTTTCCTCGTTTCCTCTGCAGCCGCAGCATTTTGTTGCCAGCTGGGAGAACACATCCGAGTGGGGGCCCTGGCTGCAATGCCGACAAGGGCAGGTTCCCTCAGCAAGAAGCAGAAATCTCATTCAGTTCTCTACCTACAGCCTCGTTATTGATTTTAATCTGTCCCAGGAGGAAACCATAGCCCAGAGAAAGACAGACAGGTATGTGACAGATGCTCTAGCAAGAAGAAGCCTCAAAAAAAAGTCATTTCTTGGCATACATGCCTAGCACCCTAATGAGAAAAATTTGTCTTCCATTTTCAGTGGAAGTTAAAAGCACTCACCTATGGTAGAGATAATCAAATTTCATGCTTCAAGGCTTAAGCTGATTGCTTAGCAAGGCCTTGCTATGTGCCAGGGACAATTCTTCCCCTTTCTTAAATATTGCAGAGGCACCTAGGTGTGTTATGGATTTCCTCCCAGCTTCCCCCCGGAGCTGAGGCTGCAATGAACATGTTTCAACATTATCACTTCGTTAATATTATATAGACAAAGGCATAAAAGGGGCTGCAAACAACCCCTGCACTCCCTTAGCAAGGAGGCTTTAGCATCATCTAATGCTTCACGCAAGTCTGGTGATGTAATAAGGCAATAGCTGCACGGCCAGACCCTGCCTTGGGACCTGCAGCTGAAATGAGTTGCTACTGCCTTCATGATCCCGAGGCACATACAGGGAAGTACAGCCATATAGCCCTTACTATGGATTTTTACATTACTCTAATGATAAGTCATTTCAACTATTCCAAAATGAAGTTTTTTTAAACTTTTCTTTAACCAAAATCTTTTATTCTAAGACAAACGGAACTTTTGAAGAGTGAGACTTCCCCATGGAACTGATATTCCGAGTTGCAGGACTACAGGTAATAATTAAAACGGTGACATATAAACCAGATACATTAAAAAAAAAAAAAAAAGAAACGTGACAAGGAATCGTGGACCAAGGCACCCCAGTGAAACTAGTTGCATTGATTGACTGAATCATGTCTGTGTGCTTTACTGGGATGTGCCTGGTGACATTCCCTGGCGTTTGGCTCAGCCAGTGAACATCAGCAGAGGAGATACTTTGCGCACTACTGCAGCCCACAGCTGGGGTCTTACCAAACCTCACAGGGAAGTTCAGCATCAGGAAAATGCTCTTTCATTTTTAAGGCACAGCACCTTAATAAACAAGACTGGTTGCCTGGGACAGCGTAAAGCACAAGAGTTGACTTTCCAGAGACGCTGCCAACAAACCTCAAATTCATGGTTAATGATCTTGTGAAGTGTTAACAGTCTGGAGAGTACTGCTGTCACTGCTGTTCTGCTCAAGAAGAGGCTCTGTAAGTACAACCTTCTGTAGAAAGCTAAAGAAGTATTAATTCTCTAAAAGATGAAGAGTGCTCATAAAGGACACCACGCTGTTGGGAGTACCCCTATATAACTGCCATAATGAAAAATCTATACAGTACATTAACAGGCAAAAGATGAAGTACTTTGTCAACTAAAAATGAGAGATCCCAAGTTAGATCTAGAGCTCTAATGCTACAGCAATTTTTGAAATGAGTGTGGCATGCATATGCACATATATTCCCTACTCTATTTATCATATCCACTGATCGGGGCATGGAAAGGGAGATGTCACGTTTGAGTAAATTAACTCCTCAGTGCATCTGGGCCAGCTACACCACTGCAGTTGTTTGTGTAATACCATAGGCAGGAAGGGCATTACACTGATAAATAGATCCTCATTCTGATCCCATGACTGGATAAATCACAATTAACTCATGAATTTGCAATGGTTTGCAACTGACAGCAAAACATGAGATCTGAATCTGGCACATGGACCACAAAGGAATGAACAAACCACAAGAGCCAAGATGTGATCTGTCTGGCACATGTGCAAAAAGGAGGACCACTGTACAAGGCTAATTCTGCACTGGCTGCCACAAACGATGATTTTTGTGCCTGGTTAATCAGAAGGCTTAACAGGACAATGCTGTTCATGCCTTGTGCCTCTAAAGAAGAGCATGGGAGTGGGAAGCTATGGAGCTGGGCACGGACTATCCCTTCCTTTGGGAAGGAGAGCAGACACAACAATCCCTTACTGTGCTCTTACAGCCAGATATCCAACAGCTTTGTGGTAGGAACTAATGGCCAGAGTAGCAAAACACAAACTTACAGAAGCATTCAGGTGTCTCCTGAGGGAATTGGGTACCTAAGTTAGGCAGTAGCTTGTGAAGGAAGACTTCACTGGCCATAGCGTCTTTGGTGACAAAAAGCTCAATCTAAGCCATGCTCCCAGGAGGTGGAAAGCACAGCAGTGGGGCTTCTCTCCTCTCCAGAATGGTTAAATTTCCCTCTCCATCCAGCACTACAATTACATGATTTGATACCTGTGATGATAAACGTGATGTCCTTTGCTGCTCAATGGAGAAATCAAAGTACCAGAAAGTCAACTCTGCTTTCTCTGACTTGGAAAATGAGCACAGCCCTGCTTTTTGGGGCTGGCAGGGAGTGACAGCAGTGGTGGTAACAACCGTCTGCATCACTAGGAGAAGTCCACATATAAATACATGTGAACCTCTGACCTCTTCTGAAAACATCTTCATCACCCCCATTGCTGGAATCAGTGGGGAATGAGAAATAAGGACTTTTTCAAGACACTCTTCCCTTCATTTTGCAGACATTTTCAGAGCAATTACAGATTCCTACTAGTCACATTGCTGGGAAGAAGTATGGCAGGTGTTTCGTTGACATGCCAAGTAACACACATCTTGAGTCCACCGGACAGATTAAGGCTAATCTCTAATTAAATGTTTCACCAAGTAAGCTTTAATAGGATGAAGAAGCCAAGAAGACTCAGAGGTTTTGCTGAGGAGCCACTTCAGTCTAGTGCTGCACAAATGCACAGAACTTGGTTTTGTTTAGACAGGCATTAATAACGATCCTTCCCACTGGTGTCATGACCCCACAGTTTTACTGCAGTAAAATTTCATCAACACTAATTTGACACCCTCTGACCTTTGAAACAAATTATTTTTAGTATATGTTTACACTTACTAGAGATAAAAATTGACTGTGGAAAAGTAAGCACTGAAAGTAGCAAAGATTTGCAAGTGTATTTGATGGTGAAAATGGATGGAGTTTCACTCATAGTATCCCTATGGTGGTATGGAAACCCATAAACATTTTATCATTGTACAATGAGATTTTAAGATCTGAAAACTTTGGAAAGAAATGTGATGTGATCATTTTTGGAAGAGATGGATTTGAGTGGCATTTTTTTTTCCTTGTTTTTCCCCATTCTTTTCCAAACTGACTTCATTAATTTTGCCTTACAAGACATAAGGAATACTGATTTCAAATGATAGGTCAGGGGGACATTGACCATACCTGGCAGATACCCACAAGTTGAGTCCATGGCTTTTGAAATAAATCTTTCATTAATTAGTAAGTTTACCCACAAAAAAATAGCTCTGTTACGAGTCACAGGTTGGGGAAAAAAACAAAACAAAACAAAACAAACAAAAAACATGAAGAGGCTGGAAAAACAGAGAATAAAGAACAACTCTTAAATGTGAACAACGACAGGAGTGTTCTTTAGTGCCCTGGACTTCCTTTCACTTTTGTTTCTATTCTCTTTGAAATACTAAAAAAAGGTTTGTTTCCTTCAAATGAGAATGGACCTCCTTAAAATTTGGAATGACAATCCACACAAACTGTCTTCAGCAGATGGGAATCTTCCTCCAAATAGTTTATCACCTTTTAATTGATTCTTTATATCGCTCTGTCAGATGAAAATTCTTTCTTAGGAATTTATGAACCATGATAAACAAAGTAGAAGGCAGATTATTTTTTATAAGATTTTTTTTTTGTGTGTGCATGTGTTAAAATCTGTAAGAAACTCCTGTTCTGAAGCTGCTGCAGGGAGCTACTTGGTAAAAATGTAAAAAATGAACAGGAGTCCTACTTAGCCCTGCTCAGAAAAGGGCTGGGATGCTGCAAAGGAGAAGGAGCCCCAAATGTCACATTGACTTTGTTCAGAAGTCATAGGAGATCATGATCTCACTTTCAAGAGAACATTAATCCTCCCCATCTGACATATGTGTTGGAATTACACAGATCTGAACTGTCTTGGCACCCAGATTGAATGCTGAAAAGAGCCAGACAAATAAACTGCCTGCTGCCACGTTAAACAGGGATTTGGGGATCATTTTTCTATCTTGTGATGGAAGAAAAATAATTAATTTCCCTGTAAATGTTTCAATACAATGCAGTTGCATCTTCTAAAGATCTTCTGATGAGAGATAAGGATACCATTGTTTTAATTTTGCCCTGTGGTTGTACTTAGAACTCCCACCTAGCATTCAGGTTATGGATGATGGGCAGGAGCCAAAATTTCATACTGCTGCACAACAATAGGGTGAAAATGAACAAACTCAAGTCTCTGCACTTGAAAGTCCAGTTTTCCATGGCTCTGCTGTCAGCAGACCATACCAGTGCTACCTCTGCTGATTTTAAAGCATCTGCAAATAATTATGCTTATAATCCAGTCCGTGTGAGGTGAAGTTATCAAAACCCCAGTGAAAATCAATAGACACATCCTAAATCATGTGCATGCCTTTGGAAAACTTCTAGCTGGGCTCAATAGTTTGGAGAAAAGTTTGCAAGAAGGAGTATCAGAGGTTTGAAAACCAACTAACCAAACCTGAAAGTGACTTCAGCTATAGAAAGCTAAAAATGTTCAGGTTTCCTGCGCATGTACCGTGACAGTAAGGACGTCTAGCCTGCAATGTGTCCTTGGGGCCCAGAAAGCCAACTGTACCATGGGCGGCATCAAGAAGAACATGGCCAGTAGGTCGAGGTGATTCTGCTGCTCTACACCTCTCTGTTAATCCTTCACCTGGAGTACTGCATCCAGCTTTGGAGTCCTCAGAACAGGAGAGACATGGACCTTTTGGAGTGGGTCCAGAGGAGGGCCATGAAGATAATCGAGAGCTGGAGCACCTCTTCTGTGAGGACAAGCTGAAAGAGTTGGGGCTGTTCAGCCTGGAGAAGAGAAGGCTTCGTGGAGATGCTATAGCAGCCTTGCAGTAGCTAAAGGGGGCCTTATGAGAAACATGAGGAGGGACTCTGTATCAAGGATTGTAGGAACAGGATAAGGAGTAACAGTTTTAAACTGAAAGGATAGATTTAGATAAGATATCAGGAAGAAAGACATCACTGTGAGGGTGGTGAGGCACTGTCACAGGTTGCCCAGAGAGATTGTGGATGCCCCATCCTTGGAAGTTTTCAAGACTGGGCTGGATGGGGCTTTGCACAACCTGCTCTAGTGGAAGGGATTGGATCTTTAAGGGCTCTTCCAACCCAAACCATTCTGATTCCATGACTGGGGAAGCAGCAGTGCTCTCTAAGTTGCAGTGGCAGCACCGGGCTGGAGCTCACGGCACAGGTCCAAGTTACTGGCCCACAAGCACTTCTCTGCCATGCACCAGGTCTCCGATGGAAGATGCCCGTCCTAACTCTTAACCAGAGCCTTAACCTCTCCAAAACTACCCCATTTCCACCATCCTCACCCGCCCGGCCTGGGGGACGGGACGGGGCGGGACAGGGCGAAGCGGGTCCCGCCCGCTCTGCTCCGGTCGCCGCCGCGGGGCGGGCAGCCGGGCGGGAAGTGCAGCGCGCGCGCTGCCGGGGGCCGCAGTTCGCCGCGGGACAGCGGCGGCTGAGCCCCGAGCCCAGCCCGGCGCGGGCCGGGCTGCTCTTCCCCCGGAGGGAAAAAGCCTCCCGAGCGTGGAGCGCAGCCCCGCCCGGCCATGATACTTCCCGCGGCCGGTCCCAGCCCCGGGCAGACCTGCGGGGCCGTGCTCGTCGCCGCCGTGCTCCTGCAGTCCGTCTGCGTGGCCGTCACCTTCCTCTACTTCACCAACGAGCTCAAACAGGTGGTGGGGGCAGGCAGCCGGGGGGGGGGGACGGAGGACGACCTCGCTCCCTCCCTTTCTCTGCCTTTGTTTTTGGGCCCGGAAAAGGAAGGACGGACAGAAGCTCTTTGCGCGGTGCAGCTCGGACTGCGGGGTTGCTGGACGGTTGCGAGTGTTTGTTTAGCAGGAGAGCAGAGTCGTCCCCAGCTCTCCGCAGACAAAGGGCTTCCCTGGGTGTGGGGCTGCTCCTTTGTCTGGGCTGACCTGGGGCCGTGGGGATGCACGCCGGGGATAGAGTTCAAAGCAAGAGCAATGACGAAGTTCTCGCTTTTTGAAATGAAGCATTGTTGCAGAGAAGTGGCAAATGTGCTTTTCATTAGCGCGCCAAATTGGCCACCTCAGCACAGCAGAAACGTGAGTAGCGCTCGGAGGGCTGCGACAGCAGCCTCGTCAGCCGGCTATTCAGATACACACCGGGGAAAAAAAAGACCGAGAAAACCTGAGGTGCCTTCTAAATGCCTCCTCTGCGAAAATACATAGTTTTCAGACAGTGACTAATCCCCAAGGAACTTCACCCAGACAGCAAACACCACTGAATTCCTCCGAGTGACTCGTAAAACACCCATTGTATAGTCTAGGTGCTTTGGTCCCCCTGCAGCCACCCTTCCAGCCTGCTGACTGCTGCTTAACCCTTCCCTCTTCCCGCAAAAGATTATTTTCATTCCAAGAAAATTGCATTCAGTTGATAGTCCCATGAGCCTTTTACGTGTGCACTCCTGCTTTTCACTGAGCCGCTAGTAAGCAGGGTTTCCCTGAGCATCTTGCCCAAAGTTCACTGTCCTGCTGTAGGCTGTTAGCAGTATGTTGCAGGTAAGTGTACTCTAGTTACCTAACTTAAGTATTGCATAAATACAAACTGTTACGTTACCTGTGCATTTATTCCGTACCATATTTAATAGGTGGGGTCTTCTGAGCTGTCCAAGTCCTCTGTGAAAGAAATGTTAATGTAAGTATTCTACAATATGCTCATATTTTGGCAATGTATAAAAGATTTTCCTGCAAAGTTTGTATTTGTGGCTCTCTCCTATATTTGGTGAAATGGGTGAGTCACAGAGATGTGTTGATTTTATGAAATCAGGTAATATAATACTGATAACGAAGGAAAATATATAAATGCATTCTCTTCATGCATACAGTTCACAGTCCTTTCCTAACAAACTTGCCAATCTAAATAATTAGTAACCACACTTACCAGTCCCTTTCTTTTATTCAAATATGAACACCAGGGTTATAACCACATCTAATACACACCCAAAATACAACACGTTGTTTCTGAAGAGTAACAAGCCTGCATTTGATTTGAAAAGCTAAATGTGACTGCACTGAAGTTCTGCTGGGTAGTAAGGTTGCTGGCTCTGGAGGGGGTACCTTTAAGCACATACTCTTGCAAATGCCATCTGATGGACAACGAACAAGGGGGCTGCTTTTCTAGAAGCACAGTCTGCTATCCCACATCCACACGGTGCATGTGGAATAAATCTCAAAAGAGAAACTTCTTTTTTCTTTTTGTCTGCCCATTTTTCTTGTCGTTCACAGCATCTGCATTTCTACACCTTCACCAAGTTACCATGGCTGCCCAGGCTGCAGGTATTTGTATCTTTACAGAAAGAATAATGCATATCTACCAGGGTTTTTGTTGTTGTTTTTTTTTCTCTACAGCTGTAGTAATCTGAGTAGGACTACGAATGTGGCCATTTGTTTAACAGTTTTGCCGTGGAAGGAAGCGCTGAGACATGAGCACAATAAAGTTCATTATGCTTCAGCATACAAGGTGGCAAGGAAAATATCCTCAGACTTCCTTCTCTTTTGAAAGCATAGTCCATGTACAACACTTAGAATAGGAGAGAAGCTCTACAGGATAGCATTCCTGCAGGATTTGTGTGCTGATACAAGGCTGTATTCCTGGAGGAATTTTAAAAAATCCATCCAAAATACTGTTCCAGTGCCAGGATAGTGAAGCTGCTTAGGGAAAAGGTAATGCCAGGTAAGGAGGAGGCAGAAGTGCAGGACTGTTTGCTTCCAGACTGGAAGGCAAAGCTCAGGGGTGAGCTGTAGCAGATCTGGTAAGCCAATAAACAGTAACATCTCCACTGCTCACATATATTTTTTAAAAGCTCATCAAACTACTTTGTTATAGAAGCCAGTATAGTTAAATGTGTCAGAGCCCTTAGTTTTAAGTTCAGTTTTACCTCGATAAGTACCTAATCACTTTAAAGTGAGTTTTTGCACCGAGAAACCTGGTTTAACACTATCCCTGTGCTCCTCAGCAAAGCCACAGAAACTTTCACAGATACTTATGGTGGTGGCCCCATTTCACTGTGGTGCCTATAAAATCATTTGAAGTAATAGATGAAGCTCAGTAGACTCTCCTTCTGCAAGCTGAAGGTGCTGTTACACCCAGTAGGATGTGCAGAGTAGCGTGGGTGAGTGCTCCTAATTCTCCTGGAGTGGGAAAGCAATTCCTAAAAACCTTTGTTTACTACCAGGCAGGAAAAGCCTGGCGTGTGAAGGGGGAGGTGACTCCCATTTGTTGTTTTCAATACCCCCGTCTCAAGGGCAGCTGAAACTGGTACTTGTAGAGTAAATGTTAGCAAAATAAACCCCACAAACTTCTTTAACATAAGAAGAGTGACATTTAAATGGTACAACCACAAGTCCATCTGAATGCTTTGGATGTTTATTGCTGTTTATTCCAAGCTCCTGTAGTACTTAGCTGGCACAAGAAGCCTTACCAGCATAAAGCTGATCCAGCAGCAGCAACCGAGATCAAAGCAGCAAGCAGGAGCCGATCTCTGCTGGCGTTTAGTGGAGGCAGCCGCAGGTTGTGTGCTCATATATGAAACCACAGCGCCAGCTGGAGTTGCAAGTGTCGCTCAGGAAGAGCTTTCCACCCTGATATAAACTCCTACCAGTCGGATTCCCTTGGAGACAGTGGGAGTTTTGCCACCCTCTTCAAACTAATTTCTCTTTATTAGAAGAAAATGTGCTTTCTCTCTGACTAGAGGGTGCAGACACAGACCTGTGTCACAAGCATTCAGCACTGTAATTTCATTTGAACCTAAATGTCATTTCTATTGTCTGGACTTTGTTCTGGACTGTTAGGTGAAATACAATTAATGTAGAGACCTCACACTGGATATGGGGAGGATATGGTATGGATATATATCCAACGAAAGCCTGGATTGAAAGTAGCATTTGCTGAAATGACAGAATGAAAAATGCCTTTAAGGTCTGGTATTTGATAGGTGAACAAAAATCCCTTGTGCAGAAGAAATGTTTTTAATGCAGAACTAGAGAAACTAAAGAATTCACAACATCAGTGATTTGGGTATTGAATTTTCAGAAGACTTATTTAAATGAGTGCTGGATACCAAATTTTTGCCCATGGAGATAGTGGAAGTATATTTTTGCATGTTAGGTACGCCATCATAGTTAAATAAATATGCAAAATCGGGAGGAATTACTCATGCTGTCTATATAACTTGCACCACAGTAGCAAATACTTTAAAGAAAAGAACGTGTGTTCCTAAGCACAATGAATTCAGTGACATACCACAGCTGAACATCTGCGAGCACATCACAGGTGAAAAATCCTGGCTTTCCTTTCTGCCGCAGCTCCGGGACATGTACTCCAAGAGTGGCATTGCTTGTCTCACCGGGGAGGAAATGGGAAATTTCATCCAAAACTTGGATCTAATTGAAAGCGAAGACAAAGCGGCCGATCCCTGCTGGCAACTGAAGTGGCACCTGGGAAAGTTAATTAAAAAGGTATTTGGGAACCGACACGCTGAAACAGGCTGCTTGGCGATACTACAATTCAAAGGATCCTAATAGCAGAATAATGAGGGGGTCTCAGATTGTTTTATTGCAAAGCAATAGTCAAACCACAGCTTCAGCTGCAGAGTGCTTGCACCGAAGCCAGAAAAACCCATGACAGTGGTTTTGCTACATTCAGGAAATAATAAAGGAAAGACAATTGTTTTTCACTAAGCAAATTTCTGTGGTAAGTTGGCTTGTCTGAAATACCTCAGGGTAGAAGTGCTTGACTTGAGCTTGTTTTCTACCCGACCATGCAGATCATAGTGCTAGCATCACTCCCTGTTTGAAAGTACATGGAGACTGGCATGAGGAAATGAGATGAAATGTAACGTGGGGAGAGGTAAAAAGATGCTGAGGAATGGCGTAGTCATGAGTTGTGGAATGTATTGGGGGAGGAAAGAGCAAGTGAGCACATTGCATTGGGCACAGCACCATCCCAGCTTGGCATTAGGAGAACACCATCTCCTGCATGACTTAAACACAACACATAAAATTTTGGATCTAGAGAAGACAATAAACCTGGCTGAAAAATCAGAAAGGCTAAAATCTTCCGGAATGGTTTACAGCATCCCATCTCCAGCACATAAAAAAGCTCATACATAAAAGTTAATTTCTATCTGAAACTTAGGTGGCAAATCTTACAGCCAGAAATAGATCCTCTGCTTGTATTCAGAGATCCCTGCTCCTTCAGTGGAATTTCTGCTGGTGATGTCCCTGAACGTCTGCATAAAGAAAACATGGTTTTATTTGATGGACATTTACACAACTAATACACCCACCAGCTCACTGGCTGCTTAAAAAGTAGATGGCCTGGGTGCCAGAAATAGTAATAAATGATAATAATGAAAGGATGGATAGATAGATGAAAATGTGTCAGGGCAGAATGCATCAATAAGTGGCAATACAGGGCCCATGTTAGTCACCCAGATAAATCATCTTGAACCATCAGCTTGCTGCAGCTGCACCACCATCAATACCCAAGCTAGCTTGTTTCACCAGTCAGCAAAGAGTTATAAAAGAGAGTAAGATCTGGTGGCTTAAGAGCTTAGATGGATAGGTAGAGGTATAAAAAGTATGAAATTTAGTTTCTCAGCTAAGATCCCACAGAAGTGCACCACTGCCAAGTATTCTGCAAGTGGAGGCTGATACTTGTACAGTGTCTCTCTTTTTTGACATAAGTATGAGGGTCAAATTTTCCAAGGGTCTTAAAGCCCAGATGGATGAGCTCTCTTGAAAATGTTTTCCCACGTGTTTCATTACGTAAAAGATGTAAACGTAGAAATACTTTATTACAACAGATTATTAGAGTTTTTTTAACTTGCTTGCTGATCAAATCCAGCATACCCTTTATTCATGAGTTTGAGAAAGGAGTGTATTTTCTTGCACCTATCAGTTTCTGCTGGCAAGCTAACTTGTTTTCTCTATTTGTTGGCAGATGGTATCAAGAAAGCTATGAGGAAAACCTATCTGCAGTCAATGGTATTGTAATAATTTTATTAACTGGCAAAAAGCTGCTATTGGCACCTGATGTGTAGTGACTGAAGGAGTTTTTTAAAAGTGCAGAAGACACTGACTAAGATCTTGTATTGGCAGCAAGTCATCAAAAAACAGTTTCTTATTACTAGAAGGCAAATTTTCAAGAGCCAGAAATGGTCGAGTGGTTAGAGCAAGGTAACCAAAGTGGATGCAGAGAATTCCACTTCTAGACCTCGGTCCCATGGTGTCATTGAAACACAGGGACATTTAAATGGTCTGCTCTCCTGCGAGCAAGCAGCACTGAATTGCTGAATGCACCCATCACTTAAGGAATAGCTCTGCAGAAGCTCCTACAGCTCTAAACATGTTGAGCGAAAACATCACAACCTCTAAGTGAAAACTGGGAGTAAAGCTGGTGACTACTTAACCATAAAAAACACCACTCATGAATGGGAGAACTTGGTATCGTGGATTATTTTAAGTGGTCTATTGGCAAGTTTGGTGTGGGGGGAGAGAAAGCAGAACAAAATGGCACATAAAGACATTTCAAGGAGTGCAAAAGCAAAAGAAAAATTGGAGCCTCATTAGCTAATAAATAGCACTCACTCTACGATTTAGTCAATTAAAAAAAAATTACCTACCTATTCCTTAAAATCGGGCCAGATGGGACAGTTGTGCTTTCTAACATCCTGCTTCTGACATGATGTTCCATTTCCTCATGTGAAAGAACCCTGACGCTGTCGCACACCGACGAGCAGCCACCGCGTGGTTCCATCAACAGGATCGCAGCACATCTGACGGGCAACAGCAACAGGAAGAATTCCCTGTCCCCACACAGTAAGGAAAAACCTTTACAAACAGTTAAAAGATGACAGAAAGTGCTCTCTCGTTGCTAGCCTCATGCTTACATACACTTTTTAATACCTGCCTTGAGTTAACAGTAAGAAACAACTCATAAAAACAGCTTCTCATCCCAGACAATGTTTTTTTCAGCTAATCCTCGCAGGGGGAAAGTCGTTCCCTCCAAGCACCTCCTTAACTTTTCTTATGGAACCTTGACGAGGTGGGAAAAAAAAAATACATCCTTCCTCCTAACATTAAGTTTTCCTCTTTTCTTTCCTTTAATTTCCTTCTGTTAGTTGAGTGATTCCCAGCTGCTATGGTGACAGATCTATTAGAAATGCAAGACAGAATCAGGAGAGACTTGACATTCAGGACATATTAATGAAAGGCTTGGTAGGGTTTCTACAGCTTTGGAGGGTTATCGGACACAAATGGGTATTTTAACTTTGCTATTAAGTAACAATGTGATGATTTTTCTCTTATTTGGGAGCACAAAAATGAAAAATAAAGGTAGTTCACATGAATTCCCACATAGTGTGAAAGAGCTTGCTCCTAGAACTTCACTTGTTTTGAGAATGGTCCTAATAGGTGCTGAGAAGAGCAGGTTTCCTCACTTTGTTATTAAAACCCAGACTCCTCAACTAGCAGCCACCTGGCTTCACTATCTGCCTTTCAACTGAACATTTTCTCTTTTTTTCTCAAGTAGATTCCTCACTCAGGAGAGGGAATAGACAAAAAATAAACGTCTGGGAATCATCAAGGAAAGGCCACTCCATCCTTTACAACGTGGAGCTGAGAAATAGTGAGTTAGTGATACCCCAAGCAGGCTTTTATTACATCTACTCACAAACTTATTTTCGTTTCCGTGAAAACAAGAATGAGGATTCAGACTTGTTGGTGCAAGTCAGGAACCCCAAACAGCTTGTCCAATAGGTTTACAAACTGACTAATTACCCGGAGCCCATTTTACTCATGAAAAGTGCAAGAACAAGCTGCTGGTCTAAAAAGGCAGAGTATGGACTTTAGTCCATCTACCAAGGTGGTGTGTTTCAGCTGAAAAGAGATGACAGGATTTTTGTCTCTGTCAGTAATGGTGACATAGTTGACATGGACAAAGAAGCAAGTTTTTTTGGAGCCTTTATGATTGGTTAACAGATTAAAACCGTGCTACAAAGGAGCCAGTTTCATAGCCAGGACCAGCTTCAAATTCTATAAAATAGGGGATAATAAGCAAAGACCGTAACAATACCGACAGCACCAGACTTCCCTTTGTCAGCTCGCTCAGCGTGAGGTCCGGCCGTGCCGAATACTCGCCCGCCTGCCAGGAAGGAGCAGCAGCATCTAGTGCAGCTGAGGTGGTGATGCTGTGTGCAGGCACGGGCACCACAGCTCATGCCCAGCCAGGCTGGGGACGGGTGGGGATTTCACACACCGCAGACGATACCTTTGGCCAGAACCCCAGGAGGTAAGCGCCAGCCACCACCTCCGCACAGATGCTCCACACCGGCTCAGCTGTGGCAGGTGGGATGGAGGATGCTCCAGGTCTGGTTACTCAAGGCTGAGGCTGGACATCAGATTTTATTTGTGGTCTCCGTTGGGACCCCATCTTGAATATCTCAGCTCCTGTAAGTCTTGGCCTCTGCAAGTACCGCTCCCCCGATGCCCATGAAACTACCCTGGGAATGTTTTTTTTTGAACCTGAGTTTGAGAAAAGTTGAAAGGCCGTCAGAAATTCAAACTACACATCTTCATCTTGTCTAACAGAGCTCTTAAGCACCTAATTAATTTTAAGCGCACGAAACAGCCTGACTAAATCAGGGTATTTACATGCTTGAAATTAAATATGTGCTTAAGCATTTTTTAGGATCGTGGCTTGAGTAAACACATTAGTCTGTCTTAATCAGGATACTGTACATAAAAACAGCTGCTGAAATGGCACAGAAGAGATTTTGAAATCAATCAGTGTTTTGATCAGCACGTTATGATAGCGCCTATTTACTTAATTGCTGTGCTGCAGAGATTTCACCAGGCTTCCAATAGGTTCAGTAATGTAGTTGCTGTTAACGCTTGTTGACAGCAAGTACTCGATCCAGAAAAAAAAGGTGTTTTTCTGTAAATACTGAATTCTATTAGACATTTGCCACAAATTAAGCCTGACATGGTTCTTCCATGTTTATTTGTACTGGCCTGTATTTGGTAGGATGTAATGCAGAATAACACACCCCGATGACTAATATTTTGAAGAAAATGGACACAACTATCCATACTTCACAGAATGTTAGGGGTTGGAAGGGACCTGAAAAGATCACCTAGTCCAACTACTTAAAGAAGAGCTGCATATTTAGGTAATGCTGTTTTGATTTTTTTTTTTTTTTTTCAAAAAGGGTGGAATATTTTTTTTTTAACTATTTTTCTTCAAAAACTGGTCACTATGTTTTAACTCTATGAGTAGGACTAGTTTATAATAAAAAAAAAAAGGGGAAAAGAAAGATATGCAAGGGTAAGCTGTGGGGGCTAAATCCACAGCAAAAGTCAGGTAGTGTAAATCAGCACATCTGCAGCATTGTCAGGGGAGTGATACCAGTTTGCACTAGAAATGCATTTTGCCCAGGTTCAGGGAAAACGGTGGGGGAAAAAAGGTAAAAGTGAAAAAAAAAGAAAGAAATGGAGGGAAAGACAGACAGTTGTTCTGCCAGTGTTACTTGATATCAACAGAATGATGCCAGGAGAAGGTCTGGTTGTCTTATTTTTTTTAACTACACTAAGGTTGCCGTGGGAACCCTCACATTCACCTCCACATTCTGGTGATTAAGTCCCTGCACAGCCCCTGCGTATGGGCCTCGTGACTAAACACGCATCGTTCATCTTCCTGCATCGTCAACAAGAGGAAGTGAACAGACACCAGCACCTGCATTCAGTTTGTTGTTAAGAAACATAGATATGTTGGGTCACTTAAATACCTGCGTTTGAGCAGCAAGAGAAGAATGTCAGCAATACCCTCCTTTTGGTAAGTTAAGGCAAAAAAACCCATGCTGCCCTAAGCCAAAAGCCACGAGTTTTAACTTTGGCCTGCTGGTCTAACCGAGCGTCACCCGTACTGTTTGCAGTGGTAAGCAAATCTGTGAAATTCTTCATCGTATACTGGAATGCTTTGGTTTGCCTCATTCTCAAGCCATCTGTTTCAGCAGAGAACAGAAAATACTCAGTTTTCTTTCTGATTTCAGGATTTAATTCAGAAATTTTCTGCCTAGGCTAGGGAGAACAAAACCACTCCCTCTGTATCTGGATGTCTGCTAGACTGGAGAAAGGACGCGTAGGTTCTCCTTGCACCTGGACCAGGCTTTTCAATCTCAGACCAGGACTGATCCACGTTACCAGGTTTGAGGGTGGTTTTTTTAGCAATTTATTGTATTGAAAATTAAATTTTTTTTTTTTTTTAGAAGTGTTATTGTAGGACCTTATTTGAAATAATTTTTATCTGAACTGTGAAAAAGTATTTTGGATTTACTGGTGGCAACTTAGAGGCAGGAAACCCTCCCTTTGGCTAAGACACAATTTGTGTAATGTAGGAGTCGTAGCTGCTGGAAAGGACTGGAAGGAAACCGGGAGGACTTCAAACTTGCAGCTGATGCTAACACAAACCGTTACGGATTTTTTTTTTGCTCCATGTTCTCTCAACTCTCAATATATAACACCATGCCCACAGCTGCTTGGGCAATGCTCCCTGGCATGACCTTTTTTTCTACTTAAATGTACATATTCTTGGCCTCTGCTCGCAGAGCACATCACAGTAGGGATCACACCCAATAATCATACTGTATTTCTGAATAATTCAAAGGCAGGCTTGCTAGATACTATCTTGGGGGGAGATTACCAAGCAATACCAGACAGGATACATTTGAAGACAAATGGGAAGATACAGCAACTTCTGTTTGTGCATTTGCACCCTTGGTCCTACTCTTCATTTCACTATATGTTGAATGGCAAATGTAGCAAATTTTATTTGTGGATATAGGTTGTGGTAACATGTAAATATTGTGATTTTTCTACGTGCATTTTATATAAAACCTTTTTAGTGAATAGTTATTTAGTCTTGCAGTGGTTTTTGGTGCCATCCTATGGCTTCTGTAACAACAACCCTGTCTGAAATAATCTCTCTGATGTTGGATGGTGTCAGTTAAAATCCACTAAATGCCACAAACGGTTGCAATGCAAACCACTGAGCTGTGCCATATAATGGGCTCCAGCCCCTAGTTGGCAAACAGCATCTGGAAGCAGTACACTGAAGAAATCACTGAAAATTATCTCATGACCAGAGACTACAAAACGCTGAGCACTCCCCTTGAGGTTCTTCTCATGTTTCTGGGCTTTGGCAATTCTTTAAGCACTGAGAAATGTATTTAGTAGGAAAACATCTGATCCTTCCCAATTACCAAACTACACTAGAAGATATACTGAATTCAGAGGGATGAGGACCATTTACACAGATGTAAAGCAGCAGTAAACTGGAGATCCCCTAATGCTGAAAACAAATGCATTCCCTGCGCCAAAAGCAAATGGGATATTATTTGGTCTGTTGGCTCCACTTCTAAAACTTGCCCCCACTAAAAAAGGGTACAAAACCCAAGAGAACCCTAGAAACTCAACAAGACATGAAGGCATCATCTAACCTGGCCCCCAGCCCTGAGATGGGAGAGGGGGTGGTTTTGTCTTGCACATGCAGAGAGGGGCTACGGCCCAAGCAGCAGCAAAATGCCACAGCAGGGAAACCAGCTGCTCCTGAGGGACAAGCCCCCAGGAACATTGTCCCCACCATAGCCACCCCCAAAGGATATTTCACCTCTGCCTCTCCTTTTGACACCACCTTCTCTTAGCAGTTGCTAATATTCTTGCTGTGCTGGGCTGTGGCAAACCCTCACATGGCTGTTTTACACCCCACACAGCTACGTGTTTAACAAAATGATGCTTGCCTCCCTAATGGACTCATAATCTAAATATATTTAGCCCAGTGTTTGTGTTCAGCTTTATTTGGAAGCGATGGACATGCCTCAAGTCTCGCTAATCAGATGTGTAGGTCTCTGTGTACAGCTCTCTCCATCTGCACCGAGCCCCACTGGAAGCAGTATGCCACCACAGGGGAGGAGCAGCCCCCGCCACTGCAGCCCCAAACTGCAGGGATGCCCACAGGTTTTAAAAAGAAATTATTCTTTTCATAGAGACTGCTTTTTATTTCAGCAGAGGGTTCTCTCTTTTCTGATGTTTCCATGGGAAAGAGGACATGCCAGCTAACTGGCTTTATTGTACCTTTCATTACTTCATGGAAACGGACTATTAACTTAGTAAATGTAATTATTATTGTTTGTATTGCAGCAGTATTCACTGCCCAGGCAGGATCCGGGATGCATTGGCTGTACTCTGTGCAAACAGTTCAAAAGCCTGGTTCAGACACTGAGATTTTGAGACTCGTCATTTTAGTTTTTAGATTACATTGAAATCTTAGGGTCTAAGAAAAGACTGAATGTAACGATCAGCATAACATACATAAGCACACTGAGACAGGATGTCCTTCGTCCCTCCAAGGCACATTGTGCCATTCAGGAGCAGAAATGGAAGATGGATTAGGATATTGTTGGGTCTGATCCAATTTTCACAGGTTGGGTTTTTGTTTTGTTTGTTTCATATAGAGTTACATGGAAGTTTACATCAATTTTCATCAGAATCATCCAAAATTGGGTGCTCCATAATGTTTCTCTATTAACAAACTGAAATTGCATGCTCTAGCTCATGATAAAAATCATTAATCTTCCTCTGATGACCAGGGTATCACAGTTAACTTCCTGCACACCACCACATCACTGCTGCTTTGTAATACCACACATTTTCCTGAGACTTTCATAATCTGAACCTATATGGACATTTCCATTAATCTCTTCTGAAAGTTTTCGGGATGACATTGAGTTGGGACACTGGGTTGCGACAGAAATGCTGTCAAACTGCTTGTGGTCAGTGAGATGGGGCTGCACCTTATGGCAGAAGCCTGTCTGTTTAAGCAGCTTCCCATTTTTCTGGGCTGTTCTACAAGAGTTAATATAAATCACACTCCTTGTCTTTGATGCACATAACACTTTTGCATTGAACACATCACGTATATGACACAGCATTAGCAAACATTAGGGAATCCAACATTGTTCAAACTGCCTTTCAGAAACCAGCAATTTAAACACAACAGAATCTGAGGCACAATTTCTTCCTCAAGATACTTTCAATTTTGTTTGATTGTGAATTCTTCAGCTCACATTATTCTCAATTTGTACTGAGTCATGGGTATTTAGCCCATATAACTGCTGGGTGAAGACAAAGTGGATTAACTGCAGATTTGCTGGTGAATTGAGCCAAGTTATCACTCCCCATTTAACATGAGATAGAAGTATCAACAAGCAAGTATGACTGGGAACAATTAACTATGCAATCCCATCCTGCAAGTTCTGGCACTAACAGAACTTAAATCATAATGAGTATTAATGAACCCATGTGTAAGTCAGGTGAACATTTCCAGCCAAAGCCAGGACAGCTTTGAGTCAAAACCTGATGATCTTCTTTAGAAAGAATGCCCAACGATATTAAAAAAAATATACAGGATACATCTGCTACTCTGACAGTAGAAATGATCTAATAAACACTATGTAGTTTTAACCCAGAGTAAATACACACGTGACCAACGAACCATATTCTCTCTCCACTCAGTGAACAAGTCTAACGACGAGGGACATTAATGCCCAGGGTGTGTGTGGCCTGTGGCACAATCAGCTGAAGCACAGTGAAAAGCTAAGTCAGAACCAGACGCCTCTGAATAAGTGGCATTAGAGCACAGCTTGGCTGATGAATAAACTAGCACTGTTTTGAAGTCTGCTTGCAGATGTTTACTGCCATATAAACAACTGTAAAGTCATTTCAGCACATTCTGGGTTTTATGTTATTAAGTTGGATTACTGCTATTCCATCAGCACTACTCACTGAGAGCTGCTAAACCATAACCTTTGAAAGCACGCGCCAGATGCTACCTTCTGTTCTTAAAATACATTTACAATAAAATCAAAACATCTTCTGCCCCTGGATATAATAAAAAAGCCTACATTTGCTTTTCTGCGAATTGAAGGTGCATCTTTCTAGAGTGGGAGATCGCTCCCTTGAAGTCTGTTTTCCAGTTTCTTCAGCTCTCCACAATAAAACCATAATCATTCTATAACCAAAGCCTTCAGATATTTCCATGACAACAAACAATGATATAAACAAGAATTAAAACTTTATTGGATGAGAAGAAAATGGAAAGAATGGAACATAGGAGAGACATTTCAAAAGTCCATAAATAGAAACTCTTCTACCTTATCTCCAGTGCTCAACACAGCTTTAAAGCTACTGAAGAGAAGCACCGGTATTTTAAGAGTTCCATGAAAGGTGAATGTCCATTATAATGTGCTTTTTAAAATACCTTTTTTTTTTTTTTTTTTTTTTTTTTTTTTTTTTTTTTTTTAAATATCTGTTTCAATCATATATCCAGTTACTGGATAAATCTGTGAATAAAAAGTACTTAACTCGCCTCTTTCTTTCCATTTCACTCATCCCAATAACATGTTATTTTTCTGCAGTTGTTAAGGCAACATAGAAGTACTGATCTTGCAGCTCAGGGCTGGTAGGTAACTTTCTGGAGCCTACAGTCATCACCTCTCAAAGGTCTTTTATCTTCTGTCGCCACTAGCTGCCTATGGCCCTCAGCATATGCAAAGGAGAGGCAGGAATTCATTATTGGGTAAAGTCTGTGATTCTTTAGAGCCCATCAAAATTGAAAAAAATCAGAAAGAATCAGAAAACCAGAACTGTTTTCTCTTAGATGACACTTTTCCTGGCCCTGACTTCATGAAGGAAAAGCAGCCAGAGAAGCCCTTAACTCATGATACTCTGAACAAGGAGGAGAATCGTTGCTGGATTCAATGCACAACTTGCCATTTCTGATGCAAGTGGCTCATCACTCAACACATCAAACTCCCACTGAATTAAGTGTTCATTTGTTGCATTACAAGCTCAAGTTGTCCAGGCTATAAAAATTTGGTTCTACCTCAATTTTGGCTATGTAATTTTGTTACACACCCCTCAGTATTATTAAAATAAAGTAGTTTTTTTTTTTTTTCTAACCCCCCCCCAAAAAAAAATACCCCAAACAAACAAACAAACCAACAAAACAAAACGAACCACCAATGCTTTTCTCTCCCTGGGGAAGGGGAAATGGCCACCCTTTTTTGACAAGATACAGCTCAGCAGCAACTGAAAGAGTTTCATGAGAATGAAGGATCCTCTCTACACAGAAAAGTCACATAGCTTCAGGCCATTTTCTCTGCCAGATATCAACAATCTGCAGCTAATGCCACTGGTCTGTGAATTTATCAGGAAACAACAACAACAAAAAGAGTGAAATAATTCTTTGTAATAATACAAAGGATTCAGCATCCTAAATACAGAGGCGGTTACTGTCCCCTCCCTAATGTACCGCAGGGTCACTTAAATTAGACACAAAAGTCTAAGAGGAAACAACTGTGGCACACAGCTGATGATTTCTCTACAGAAACATATAAAACAACTATATAGGAAGCTGGATAATCAAAGCGAGAAGCACGTTAGGCTCCTTCTTCTTTTCCACTGTGATTAATGTGTAGCCACTCCCCATAAAATTTAGCAACTGTTGAGTAACTTGCTACAAAACCATCTAGCGGTTCAAGAGCAGGAATGATGAATACTGATTCCACTGCAACTGGACAAATAGATCATCCCAATTAGGATATGGAGAAGGCACTAAGGCTAACGCTTGCATTATTACAGGAAGTAAATTATAGAAAACGGGCACATTCAGAGGCACACGCAGAGTAGCGCAGCGTTGTGGCACAACCGCCCTTGTGCTCTATCCTTAAATAAAGCTCTACAGCTATGAAATGGCAATGCTAGCAGATGGTATGTGCACAAATGTGAGCACACCCTGGAAAAAGCAGCAAAAACCTGTTTCTTAGCTGAATTAAGCCAGATGCCAACGTGGCTTCAGAGCACTGGTTACCACCTGGAAGATGGGGTGCAAGAGAAGGGGCAGCACCTCTAGATAGAAAACAGGAGTGAAAAGAGATTGTGCCGTAGCACACTCTCTCTGACACTTTGTGGAGGCAAGTTCGGGAAGAGGAGAGATACCCCCTTTACAGGAGTTCTGGGGGTCACTTTACTGTCCCTGATCTCACCTTGCGCTGCTTCCATCTTATTTCTTCTCAGGTACAACACTATAATTTAGTGGTATGGAGGCGTCTGCAGCGGTGGAAACACACGGTTCTAATGTACGTGTCTGCAAAGGGCAGAGCGTAGGACAGCAGAAACCGGCTGAATCAAAATTTAATTGCAGGTAAATCATATAGAAGGAGGTGATTATTGCGGCTTCACTGAACTGAAGCCATACCAAGCTCCTGCCAAGATCCAAGGGCAGCTCAAAGCTACCAGACGAGGAGACGGCGCTTGCAGCCGTCCCCGTGTTTCCGTACCCACCGCTGCGTCCCCACGTGCCCCGGCGGACCGCGCACCCCTCCGCACCAGCGAGTCGATGCGCGCGGAGCGACAGCACCCGAATTGCCAGCGACAGGGAGTTACCGCTGCCCAAAGAGCACAGACCGCCCTTTGCGACAGCGACAAGTGGGACCCGCGCCTGCTCCGCTCACCGGGGCGGGCAGGAGCGAGGCGGGCAGCCGCAGCCGGCCCGCTGACGGGCGGGGAGCGCTCGGCCGGCGCTGCCCGCAGCCGGGGGCCGCCGGAGCCCAACGCCTCCTGCGCCCGGGGACTCGGGAACAAACTTTAAAAGATTATGCTGTTGCCGATTTTGCAGCCGCTCGGGGTTTGCGCTGCGGGGCTGGGTTAGTTCCTCACCCTGAGGCACCGGACCCGCAGCAGAGCCCCGGGGCAGCGCGGGAGGGCGCGGAGCCGCTCCGCACTCGCGGAGCCAGCGCGCCCACGTCTCCTCTGACGCGCCGGCGAGTGCCAGCCCTCCCCGGGGCCGGGGGGGAGCATCAGCGCCCGGGGAGAGGCGGAGCGGGACCGCTCTTCTCTTCTGCGCCCTCCCCGCCTTCCGCACCTGCCCGAGCGGCGCAGCGGAGGGCGCGCAGCGGCGCGGAGGCAGCGGCCGGGCCGGGCTGGGCTGCGCGGGGGGAGGGCTCCGCGGGCGCGCCGGGCGGGGATGCGCAGCCCGCGGCGGCAGGATGCGGGAGGGGAGCGCGGGCGGCCGCGGCGCGGAGAACCGGACGGGCGCCGAGCCCCCGCTGCACCTTTTCCCTGTGCCCGTGCTCACCGGCATCACCGTCGCCTGCGTTGTCCTCTTCGTCATCGGGATCATCGGCAACCTCATGACCATGCTGGTGGTGTCGAGGTTCCGGGACATGAGGACCACCACCAACTTCTACCTGTCCAGCATGGCCTTCTCCGACCTGCTCATCTTCCTCTGCATGCCCCTGGACCTCTTCCGCCTCTGGCAGTACCGACCCTGGAACTTTGGGGACCTCCTCTGCAAGCTCTTCCAGTTTGTCAGCGAGAGCTGCACCTACTCCACCATCCTCAACATCACTGCCCTCAGCGTGGAGCGGTACGTTGCCATCTGCTTCCCCCTGCGAGCTAAAGTGATCATCACCAAGGGGAAGGTCAAGCTGGTCATCCTCTTCCTCTGGGCCATCTCCTTCATAAGCGCCGGACCCATCTTCGTCTTGGTGGGGGTCGAGCACGAGAATGGCACGAACCCCCTGAGCACCAACGAGTGCCGAGCCACAGAGTACGCCATCCGCTCCGGTCTCCTCACCATCATGGTCTGGACCTCCAGCATCTTCTTTTTCCTGCCTGTGTTTTGCTTGACCGTGCTATACAGCCTCATTGGGAGGAAGCTCTGGAGGAGAAAGAGAAAGAACATCGGTCCAAACACTGTCATCAGGGATAAGAACAACAAGCAAACTGTGAAAATGTTAGGTATGAGTCTTCTTGCTCTCTTTTTCCCAAAGATGTGTGTGCTGCTCTGTGTGTGTGTGTGTGTGTGTGTGAAAGATCAGAGCGCACTCCGGTCATTCACCATAGTCGCTTCCAAAGGAGAGCATTTCTTAAAATGCTTTGTACAAATGGCTACAACCTCAAGGTATTTGTAGAAAAATTCTCCTCCTTCCTTAGTTTTATTTCTAATTGGTTTGTGCTGTGGACTTTCAAACAGTTAAACAAATATTAATAGCAATCACTGACAGGGACAAATAGTACAGTTACAATTAGCTGGTGCCCTGGAGAATTTTGAACATTTTTTGCTCTTTGGTTATAGATACTGACATTATTTACAGAAGGATAGTTTATTTGACTTTTAAACAATACTAAAACCTTCTCAAACCACCAAGTTAAGCTGCAGACCAAGCAAGCAGAGTACGATGTGCACTTAGTTTCATCTGGAAAGAGTAAAAAGGTTTTAGCAAATTGGGGTTATTTATTGGCACGGCTGTATAAGCCTATGAAAATTAATCTGCATTTTTATATTAGCAAACCACCAGGACGTGCTGAGCAGGGAGCACTGTGTCTCCTTTGAGGACCGTGATCCTGTAAATCCTCACTGACTTTAAGAACACAGGATCAAGGCGACAGACACTATCATTCCTAACTCTGTGTATTTACGTTGCTGAACGGTTTAAACAATCAGTTATTGTTGGCACATGGAAACACACATTTTCCCATACTAAGTCAGTGCATGTGGTGGGCGTTTGATGCACAAACCCAAAAAGTTGTTCTGCAGCTTAGTGTGTGGAAACGGCAGAATCCTGCTGCTGCTGTGTACTTTTGTTCAAGCAGAAAGTCCTCTGTAGCGCAGGTCAGCCCATGGTGGGATGAGATGCTTTGCATGGCAAAGATTTCACAGGCAGCAGCTCTGCTGGGCTCATTTCAGCCAGGCTGAAGCGATGGGCTAATGAGCTAGATGAAGAGGTGGCAAGTGCGTCCTAAGTGCCTTAATTATTAAATGGGAGCCTAACTGATTTTTTGTTCATGTCCTACTTTATTACTACACAACAGCAGGAAGAATAATAAAACCCACGGCATTCTTTTTGCCCTTTCAGCTACATTTTATGATCAATAGAATCACTTCAGCATGGCAAGCGTGACCTCAGAAGTAAAACATCATTTACACTTCTAGAGTTTCAGGATTATGAATCTCCACTTACAATAAATAAATTGCTAGCTTGTATTACTACCATGTTTATATTTTTCTATACTTAACCATAAAGAATTTTGAAATAACTGTTTATTTCTGCCCTAAAGTACTGCTGCAAGCATTGTAACATTTCAGACACCTTTTTTTTTTTTTTTCTTTTACGAGGTCTGAGAATAGCAAGACAGTGGCAAGACTGTCCTCTGACAGAGAGACAATATTCTCTGAATGGTAACAGCCTGGTGTCTGATGGAAACAAGTTAGTAAGGGCTCAGCACCAGCAGATGTTCAATTCAGTCTGCTCTGATTGGCTTTAATGTTCTGCTTATAATTTAGAAGGTGCTTTCTGAGACTTTAGCAAGTTATGGAATATTAAGTAAATGGGATTAGCATCAACAGTTCTGTCGCATAGTAGAAAAAGGCTATGCTTCCAGGTCTCTAATTAAATGCCTAAATGCACAGCCCGAGTTGTGGAGGAGCTATCATGCCTCATTCCTATTGAAATCAGTGTGATTTCTGCATGTGTGAAGATCAAACTGACAAAAGCCTGACTAGGGATATGCCTACATGTGAAAATATTGACTCTGATGAAGATTCTGTTCATAATGACCTTCGTGGTCATATTCATTACATGGATTAAACTCCACTTGAGAGCTAGGAAGACATTATCTGAATTTTCTAGGTGAAGATACTGAGCTAAAAATGGAAGTAGTTGGCTCAAGAAGATGCAGAGCTGGAAAACATACTCTGAACCTCAGCTCTGTGCTTTAGAGTCCACCATAAATCCTGCATAAGTAGCCATTTAAACTTGGGAACGCTTGTTCAGAAAGTTTTTTGGGCAAGATGCCTATAACCATTCCTCTTAGCTCTTTGAATTTTATTATTGGCTGTGACTTGCCATGAGGAAGCAGTATGGCTAACATGAGAGAACAGGTTAACTGGTAAAAATTGCTTAAGAATGTCAAAGAAACCTTGTCCAAGTTTTCTGTTTTGTTTTTCTTTCTCTGGTGTATTAATAGCTACACTCAAAAGCAATAAGAAAAATGATAAAGGTCAATAGCACACAGGAAATGAACTGAAAAAGTTTCTCTAGGATGGAAGCTCAAATGGGCCAGTGTTCAGAGATACACACATTCCTATTATTCTACATGCATTATATTTACATATAAACACAACCATAGTAATAGTGTAATATCACAGCTATACTATGTATCTGTAGTTGTGCAGTTACATAGTTTTACTCTTATTAGAGTAACTCGTGTTCCAAAAAATGGACGATCCAGAGGGGTGCACCACACTTCTGTTCTTACCTTGCACACGTGCTCTACAAGTCCGCATTCTGGTGGTTTGTTTTATTTTTTGTTTTACTAAGGACTTTGCCTTAAATAATTTTGCCTTGTCTTAAATAATTTTGCTTCACAGTGATTAGATTCTTCAGTATAAACCACAGTGTTGAGTCTACCACATTGTATATAATTTGCTTTTATTAAACACTGCAGAGGATAGGTTGCTGTACTTATTTTGGTCACCATTTTGATTCTTTAATTCTCTCTCATGAAAACATAAGATTTCTAGGTCAGAAGTATGGTGCTTTAGTTGTGCAATGTACAGGCAACCTGTTTTGATAGGATCAATGTATTGCTAATTTATACTCTCAGTGAATTGAGAGACACGAAACTGAAAACTTATGGGATGCTTTTTCACACTTTGTGATTAATTTGCTAAAGAAATCAAATTTTAAAATAGAATTTGAATACCCGTATTTTAATAACACGCTTTCTTCTCCTGTTTTTACTTTAGCTGTGGTGGTATTTGCTTTCATACTCTGCTGGCTGCCTTTTCATGTGGGACGATATTTATTTTCCAAATCCTTCGAAGCTGGATCCTTGGAGATAGCGGTGATCAGCCAGTACTGCAACTTGGTGTCCTTTGTCCTCTTCTACCTTAGCGCAGCCATCAACCCCATCCTCTACAACATCATGTCGAAGAAGTACCGTGTTGCCGCTTGCCGGCTGTTTGGACTCAGGCCACTTCCAAAGAAAAGACTCTCCAGCACGAAGCAGGAAAGTTCTCGCGTTTGGACAGAGCCGAGTGTGATCACATGACACGCGATTTCAGCGCCGCTTACCCGTCCTTCCCAGGAAGCCATAAGGAGAGAGGGCGAGAAACACCAATCGGAACGCTAAGGCCGAATTTGTGCCATCGTCCGGATTTGCTGAAAGATGCAATGTAGGCAGTTCCAGATCAAAAAACAACAACAACCAGAACGAAACTTTGAGACTATAAAAGGAGAGACACAGTCACAGAATTTGGCAACACTCAAGTAGTCTTTTTTCTGCCGTATGATTTTTTTAGCGCTGACTTGAGCAGGAGAGTTAGGCTTTGCCATCCTTCACTGGCAAATGCAGCCCAGGTCACTCAAGGGTTTGTGTAACTTCAACAGCAGCTCAGTCGAGCTGAATTTTTCCAGAGTTTACTTTAGTTTTTTTTCTAAGAATTTTGCTAGCCTGTAACCAGACCCTAGAGAGAGAAAACTGAATTGCCTTTTGGAATAGCAAACAGAATTTGATACACTTTTCATAGTTTTGATTTCTAAACAAAGATTTTTCTCTGAATGAGGAAAATGATTTCTTAAAAAAGAGAAGGAGAAACAAACCAGATAATTTTTAAACATTCTAAAAATAAATGACCTTCATGTCATATCGGAGTAGAAAGGAAATGAAAAAAATACCTTCACAGAAGTGGCTTAGAACATGATTGTACTGAAATATTTTTTTTTTAAAGATATATCAGTGGGACAAGGGCAATGCTGACTTCAGGACTGAAGCGATGCTATAAAAATATGGGATGCAATCTCCCACCAAAGGAAGTTTTTTGTTGTTTTCCACTAGCTAAATCATCTGTACTTGTTCTGTTCAGCATGACTGTGAACGACTCGATGTGTTTGAACTTGGAATCATTTTGCTCTTTTGATATTTGTAACGAGTCTGTGGCTACCTGTCCCTATGCTGCTGACCACAGAGCCCCAAAGTTTGCTGAGGGCAGGTGTCCTGCCTGTAAACCACCAGTTGTTTCTGTTAAAAGCATACCAGCCAGTTCCAGTACCACACCCCCATAAATCCCAGTGTGCAGTTGTACCAGTTCGCTGCAGTATTAAATTGAGAACATTTTTTAACCAATGTGACCTGACAAAGTAATAGAAAAATCTGCATTAACAGATGCAGGCAGGCACATTCTCATACTCGATCCAGAAGAATCTCAAATTGAATTGATTTTTATAACTCAAGTATGCCACTAAAAGGCAAACCTGAAAACTGTCCATCCTTTATGCTAATAAGTATGCCTTAGATTGCCTCTATTGTCACACTGACACGTAGACGTTGTGGTCCAGCTAGCAGAGCTTCAGAGCACGCATGTGCAATAGCAGCTTTCTATTTATTTTGTTCTAGTATTTATTACCAGCTGGCCCACAACTGATTGTCCATAATGAGTTGTCTGTTAGCAAAAGTCCTACTGCCTTCAAACTCCTGTTAATGCTGATGGGCCATCCTCTGCCTGTTACACCTTTGGCTGACGGTGCTGCTCAGGTATAACTCACAAGAGAATTTGGCCCCTTCTGTACATAACGTACCATGTCTCTCATACCACCCAGTGCTTTGCTAGGGCCAGGGCGCCGATTGTTGCTCCTCGGTGGGGCTCCTGAGCCTGGCTTGCTCCCCACTCCAGCACTCGCAGCGAGCACAGGTTTGATGTACGCGAACCTAGAAATTAGGGGACAAACGAGCGGCAGCGCTGCAGGGCCATCTCCCCTGGCGTCTCTCACCTCATCTGCCGCCTTCTCCATTTTGTTCTCTAGCTCATTGACTGACAAACAGATCTGATGGCAGATGTCGTGCAACTCAGGGAAACAAGAAATTTGGGAATCTTTGAAAAGATTGTGTAGATACGAGCTCATCAATAACATAACAGCACGTCTGTATAAATGAACTGATCGCACACCCGGCGCCACATACGTGTTTCAAATCTCAGCTGTGTCTGTGGTATTAAATGTGAACAGAAAAAGAAATAAAGTGCTGAGTCCCTTTATAACCCTAACAGGTCACTGGGGGTGGAGGATCTGATGGGATCACACACAGGCTGGAGAAGCGAGACTCTGGCAGATTCCCTCACTGCTGCCATGCTCCTCTCCCAGCCCTGGGCACTCTGGGACTGGCAGCAGGCACCCTGCAGCATTGGGATGGGGTACGAAACAGGTACCAGTGTCACCCACAGCATGTGGGACTTCATGGGCTTGCTCCATTCCCTGAAAGTAAAACCTGTGTCTTGAGTACAGGAATCAATTCTGCCTGGCCAGAATGGTCCCAGAGTCTTACCTGGTGGAGAAGCTGCATCATTGGGTTTTATATTTTTTTTCCCCCAAACCTGTATAACTAACTTGATTAGACTATGGGGCTTGGGGGGGGTTGATTTCTTCTTTTTTTTTTTTTTTTTAATCCAGAACAGCTGTAACATTAAAGCCCATTAAAGGTTTGTGTAGATACATAATATCTGCATATAAACTATAAACCAATAATTTCATTTAACCCAACGTTTCATCAAGAGAGACTGTAAATTTTAGCTATACCAGCACTATGAAATTGCCACAACTTTGTGTATAGAATAGAATTTAAACCAGTTCATCTGGGGGCACAAACGTCAGAAAGAAGGGGACTGGCTGCTTATTGGGAGCGAGGACAGGACTCCTCCCTCCCTTCTCACCTTGGAAGTGGACTTGTTTCTGCAAGTCATTGAACATTTGGCCAAATCTAGCAAAATACATGCATTATTATTATTAAAGAAGAGTAGCCACCTTCCTGTGACTCTTGCACAAGCAGGAAAATACTTCAGATCCATCAGGAAACATTCAAGCATTTAATTCACACTGGGGCTGGCACTCCTGGAGTTGGCACTACACCATCCATCAGTTTTGCTCGCCTTAGTACTAAAACTTTGAGAGATGCTAAAATCACTGGTTTGTGCTGATTCCAGAGGGTAAGCAGAGTCTGCTTCTTCAAACAGGTACAAGTGCATAATGAACTGCTTTTATATGGGGAAAAAAAAGTTTTCCTGGATCACTTTCACTTCTGCATCATAAAATCAACTATTGTCAGATACCACCAGAAAGATACTTACCTGCTCACTAGCACTGACAGATGAATCAGCAGTGCTTGCTTCAATGGTTATTATCCAAGAAATAACTTAATTGGAAAAAAAAAAAAAAAGTGCAGTGAAGATTTCAGTAGCATTTTTGTACCTGAGAACAGCTAAGGTCAGTCCAAGGTGGGTATCAGGAATTTGTCTCGGGTAGCACCATGGGGCAAGGCTCCTCCTGTCTTGTCTCCTCCAGGTTTTACAGCGGCAGAGCCGGTGCTGCAGTGGCAAACAGCCCGTGCTGGCAACGGCGGTGCTGGTGCTGCTCTAATTGTCCATCTCACTGGTGGCAGCTGCTCAGCGTCTGCAGGGGGTGACTATCCTGCCAAACACTTCCTAGCAGACACAAAGGGTTTTTCCTCCTCCCCCCCGCCCCCCCCGCAGCACTTCATGTTCCTGGCATCTTCCCCCAGCAAATCATCCCTATCTGAAAGAACATGGGGGTCCCCTCACCCCATTTCAGCCCTAGACATGGCTTTTGAGATCTGTTTCACACTCAAGGAAGACAAGAGCCCTTGCTGGCACTGGGCTGGGCATAAACTGTGGCAGATAGGGCAGCTGTGCAGGAAGATTTTGTTTAGGCTGTTGAGCCATAGGCTGCATTTCTGGAAACTCTTCTCTATAGGAACAAACTTTGCCAATTCTGTCTGAAAAAATACCGTATAGGGGCATTACACATCAAAATTTTGCTGTGTTCTCACTGACCTGTATGTGAGCAGCCCATATAGGAAATAACTAGAGGTTCATTCATTAACCAGCTCAAGGTTTAAAAGCTTTTCTAACTCTACATTTTCTATCCCAGGTTCACAAAGAAACAGGAACATTTTATTTCTTGGCAACATGTTAAACTCATGATGAAATAGGTCAAAAGCACTTTACCAGAAAGCTTCATTCATTTTAGAAAAGCACCTTTGATGGAGGCACGCACAGGCAGGAAATCATGTCCTATTGTATTTCTTGCCAAAAATAAAATACGCTGGAAAAAGAGCAGTTACATGGCAAATTTTGAGTTGATACTTAGCGATTACATAAGCTTGTGTCAAGTGACATTTGCATAAGGCCTAATTTAAACCAGCAGCCATTAGATACCTAAATACCCTAAATACTCCTCTCCATTGTGGATCTGCTGTGGCCAGGGTGCTCCTTTTTTGTCTGCTGCTGGGAAAGGTCGAGGTGTGGGGAAGTGGGAAGGAGAGTGGCTGCAGCAGCTGCTGATGGTCCTTCTGCAGGTTTGAAGGCAGCTGGTCCCACACCACTGTCCGAGACACCCCTGCACTTGCTCACATTGCTCAGCACGTTTCCTTACAGGGCTGTTAGCAGCTCCTCTCAGCTCTTTGTCAATGTTTCCTGATGGACTTCCCTACAGCTTGTACCATTTGAAAAAACCCTCTGGCCTTAGGGAGTTAAATTCTCTCTTGAGAAGTAAATACCAAAAAAAAAAAACCCCAAAATCTACCTAACTGCTCCTGTCCCAATGATGCTCATGTTACTTCCACGCACCCTGATCCACCTTCCTCAGCACCCAGCTGAAAGCACGGTGAGCAGATTATGAGCAATATTAGCCCAATTTTACAAAAAGGAAATGAAAGCACCTGGTGTTTTAACCCCTCACTCGCACCACGCTGTCTCCAAGTGCCGAGGTGGGGATCTGTTCCCCTCCCTTGGGGTGTTATTCCCTGGGCTGTGGGCTTGAGCAGGCAGCTCCGAGCAGCATCGCTCAGCACAGCAGCCTGAGATAAGCCTTGTATGGGAAATAAGTAACCTCTGGCTGACACTCCAGAGAGCTCAGCCAACCCAGGCTGTGCTTTCAGAGCCCTGCTTCTGCATCCCTACCACCACCACCAACCTGCAAACACGTCCTAGTGAGCGAGGCAACATCTGCACCTGCAGCGGGGTTTGTACCTGCATGTGGACTCTTGCACCCACCCCTGGGCCCACTCACACACAGGACTTTCCTGGAAAATCCTCTGTGTGATCCCCGTGGGTGTACAACCAGCAGATGCAGTTGGCATGTCTTGGGACCCTATTTTACCCTATTTGCTGCCAGGCACCCAGAGCTGGAGTTACAGACTGCCCGGCCCTAACACAGGCAGTGCCTGGAGGCGCTGAAAGCTTGCAGGATGTTAATGTGAAGTCTCTCTGCTCATTTAGGCAGGTCCATCGTCCATGCAGGGCAGTGGTACACTCCCCAGCACCCCCAGCCATCTCCTCCCACCCGTGCACCCTTACCTGAGGTACCACAGCGGATGCCTCCCCAGCTCTGCACAAACACCAGGAACTTCAAAGGAGCAGAACAGTTTCCTCATGCAGATGCACTTGCTGATGGCTTTTCACCTGGAAACACGATTTCTGGTGAAGGACAGGTAAAACCTCCAGGAGTTTGGATTCACATCCCATGCCCTTGGCCAAACTTTTGCCCAAAGCAGTTTGTTAGCTGATGGGGTCCAGCTTTGCCAGCTCTATCAGGTCATGAAATCACAGTTTCAGTTTTCAAAAGTCCTGGCTGCTGCTGTTCAGGGAAAAAAAAAAAAAAAGAAAAAGAAAAAGAAAAGCAAACATTAGATCATTAATTGTCTTTTACCTCTAACTTGTGATTATGCAAAGTACAGCAAAAGAGACAAATTTAATCCATCTTGTCTTAATGAAGCTTTCCAGGTTTCTACAGTCACTTCTACTTGCTGTTGAGCCATAGTGCAGTTATCATTCCTGCACACAACACAGTACGTTAGGACTGTCGAAGGTAATGAATAGACTTGGTGGGTATTTAACTGGCTTTCTCAGCACTCTTCCCACCAGAAAGGTCTGTGTTCCTCTCCAAGCCCTGCGCCTGTGTGTTGCTGCCTTTCCCAATCTCAGCTGTGGACTGGTGCATGCCGTGACTTTTCAATTAAGAATAAAATTGCTTGGACCAAAAAGACCCCAAAACTGCATCTTTCTCCGAGTCCTTAATAGATACTGACTTGATTTTGCTCAGCAAGAGAAACATGGCTCTGCAGCAACACTTTGGAGAGCAAATGCCTCCAGACTGGTTGGGTACACCTGCTGCTGCAGGGTTACCTGGAGCCCATCACTCGCATTATAAAGCCACTCTCATGCTGCCGGTCACGAGCGAGCTTGAGGAGCAAACACAATTTAGGCAGAGGACTGTAAGTGTTGTGCAGTATCCCAGCGAACCACCCGATGGGGTGCAAGCAATCCCCGGTCTCTTTAGTCTCCCCTGTGGTTTTGGGCATTCATGGACAAGTACCCATATCCTTCACCCACAGAGTCAGCTCCAAACAGACTTCAGTAGTGAGACCACTGCCTAGATCCCAGGACTTCTCCTCACTGCGGGGTACCAACTCATAAATAGGACCTACAAGGAGCACTGCCCGGCTGCCAATCTACCTCTCTCTTGTTCTGTGCACAAACACATCCTTCTGAAAGCCTACAGGCTGCTCCTCTAGCTGTATTTGGACATAAAACACTGCAACGAAGGCATTTTCTTGCTCTTCATTCTTGCTTCGTTTCCCTCTCTGGGAGCGAAATGAAGGTTTGGTGAGGAGTGTGACTCCATAAAACAAAATCGCTCTTAGAAATAAAGTACCCCATGCCCAACTTCGGAGGCTGCTCTGAAGCTCTACCAGCATTTGCTCCCATTCTGAATGCTGCTGGATCAAGAGAAGAGCATTCCTCCCTTTTCCTTTTTCTCATGTTCCGATTGATTTTCACATGATTGCAGCTCTGTCCATGAGAAAGAAAAGGCAGGGCGATTTCTAAGCCTTTGTTCACATTGTTCTTCTTGGCACAGCCTCCCTATCACTAGCAACCCAGTGCTGCAAATCATCCTTCATTAGGGCAGGCAGGGAATCTAACACCACGAGCCTGTTCTGCGCCGAGCCCACAGCACGACGTGCTCCAAGGTGCAGAGATTTAAATAACTTTAACGAGCCAATGTTAAAAAAGACAGCAAAAACTCATACTACAAATTCTCACCAACAGTTAAGCCAATATACAGGACCAGATGTGGGCGTGTATTCTGCCCAGTCAATAGCACCTTTGGATTTTGATCAAGTGGTGACAACACAATAGATCTTTGTAAAATTCATTGTGCTGTGGCACAGGCACCAGTGTGGGGCTGCAAAAGGTGAAATCTTCTGAGCTCCTTTTGATTAAACATGTAGCTTTGGACCCACTGAACTATCATTATCTTGTGAAGAGGGAAGCTGGTGACCAGCCCAAGGCTTCTTGTACCTTGCACGGTGCTGCACCTCCAGTGGAGATGTGTTGGTGGGAGGCACATCCTTCAGATGAGCAGTTGCTCTGGGTGCTGCCTCAGCATCTGTGATCTAATGTTGATATATCATGAAACAAACCCATTTCAGATACGCTGAGACAAACAGCAGTGGTTTCTTTCTCACCAAAAGCTAACCTGTGAGGCTACTCGCAGAGCTGCTGCAGCCAACTGCTCCAGCCTCCAGCAAAGCCACCTCAGACCAGTTACAGTGCCAAAAACCAGGTGAGGATTGTACTTACCTGCCTTCTCTTCATTCTTTGCTGTGCCATGTACCTGACTCCCCACATCCCAGGGTAATTTGGATTCTGCCCTGTAGCTAGAGAAGTGCCACTGCCGTAGGTAGGCTGTGGTGAGACCTGTATCCAACATCCCTTCCTGCGAGACCGGAAGAGGCTTGTGCCATCGCCACCCAGACAAAGCTTCTTTAGAGAATAACCAGAGGTTTGTACAGCTATGATACTTCTGATTTCAAAACACTGAAGTCAATCACATCACGCTTGAAACAAGCCGGACAGAGCTATAATGTGCAGAAGAAATGCCTGACCCCTGTACTGGAGAGAAAGGAAAGACAGGAGCAGCAGCAGCTTAAGCACTGCCATCAATCACAGTTTTAGAGCTACACCAAACACCATATGAAGTCCAAACAGCAGCAGCCCTGGGAACACTCGGCCGTGCTGAGTGCAGAGACCGGCTTGTTCTCAGCGTGCCAAACCTTGACGTGCCGCAGTCGGCGCCGGCTGGGCAGGCACCGAGCAGCATCCCGCCTGGTGGGGATGTTAACAGAGCAGTGCTGCAGAGCCACTGAAGCAGGGACCTGGCCACCAGCTCGTAAGCATTTTGTGGAAAGAAAGGGAATTTGAGCTATAAATTAATAAATACAGTATTGGCACTGGAGTAGGGTGAATTTTTCAATGCTATTCACATGTTAATCCTCACAAGACTGCGTCCCTACTGCTCACTCCACTTGATTTGTAGAGAATAACAGCATTCTTATGACAGAAAATGAGATGAGCTAATAAAATTACCAAGAAATGACATCCACTGAGCACTGACCCAAGCAGTTATTTATTAACCATGCTAGTAGACCTAAAAATAGTTTTGATTGCACACAATACCATCCAGGTCAGCAATTAGAACAAAAATATAACTACTCAAACTAGTAACAGCACATTCACCTGAATAACAGCAGATTGCAGCCTAACCCACTGTGTTTGAAAGCATCTTGTGAAACCTCCTTTATTTTGCCCAGCCAAGAATCTGCACATTATGAGAGCAATTGTCAAGAGCAGAAACAGATGCAATTGTTTAGAATTTATGAAATGTAATACTGATGACATAGCTCTTTCAAGGGATCTCAGCTGGTTTTTTCTGCTCAGCCATAAAAATATTGAAACAAAATGTCCATATCCTCCTCTCCACTTACCTGTGGTTCTCATTTCTGAGAAGAATAAGGGATGACATTTAGATCTTCACTCCAAGGCAGGTGAATATTAAGGAAAGAGAATATAATTCTACACCACTCCAATAAATCACAGCACATCATGAATTCTGAAATAACTCTAGAAAAAGATTTGCACGGGAAATATAATTTATACATTGCATTTCCACACTAATCCCTCTATAACTTTCCACTAATACCTTTGGGTGCAGACAGATCTAACACAACCATCGGGTTCATGTAGGTGCCGTTGATGCTGGGGGGGGTGGAATGATTCCATCTCCCTAGCCCATAAATTGCTCAGACTTTATAGAGATCTCTAAGGATCCATTTAGGCTTGGCACGAAGGGGTAAAGAATAGGCTGCAGCTGGAGAATTCTTTAAACATATGAACCGCTCTTGCTTTGTACCACATGTTTAATCCCAAACATGCACATGGTCAAGAAGAAGAGAAAGAGGCTTTGGTCCAGGTCTGGCAGAAGCTGAGCAGTTCAGCTCCATCAGCTTCCCAGTGGTCGACGTGGAGATTTGAGCGGGCTGTAAGCATCTCAACTTATCCTGCCACTTTCTACCAGATTAAGTCCCCTGTGTCATCTGCAACCTTAGTTTAAAAAAAGGACAAAAGTACACCAGGGCCGTTGAAGAAAGTGACAATTTAAATCACCCATTGGAGACAGACACAGGGTGGAGCCTCTTTCTCCAATCCACTCTGACAGACCTTCCCTGCCACCCCTTTCCAGGCCTCATATGGGATGAGGAGCTACTCTTTCCCTGCAGAAGACAAGCACAGCACAACAGTGTTACTCTGTTGACAGCAGTGATGAAATGCTGAGTTTCCACCACCGCTACAGGCTCTGTGTGCAAGGTGTCAGCGTCCCCATTCAGACAAGAGAAGCAGCATTCTCCAAGGACAATTCTCCAGCTGCAAACCTGTATGCGATAGAAGACCTCTGTTAACTCAGCCAAGCTCCTGCCTGGCCAGGAACACAGGTCATGCTGACCCCCTGGCCCACGGGGCAAGAGCAGCTCAAGTGATGCCGTTTTATACAGCACACCCTGGGGGTCTCTTAGCCAGATCTCCCCAAGTATTTAATTTCCAGGGCTATTTTCAAATACCTCTGCTATGCTTCAAGATAGGAGGCACAGGCAGGTGAACCTCAGGGCCCTGACACAAAGGCTGGAGTTCAGATCTACCACCCTTTAAGCAAGTGCTGTTTTATAGTAAGCTGAATTTGAGAATCTCCTAAAATTCAGAGATATATGAATGAGTCTGTCAGGAAAAGCTTTGCAAGAGGTAACATGAATTGACACTACCTCTAGGTCCTGTTTGCTTTCTTACTTGTCCCAGTGAGTGGGTGGCTCAGATCCTGCTGCACCTTGCTTTAATACACTGGTTTCTCACAGAGACACCCCTCTTTAAAAGGGACTCAAAACTCTCCTACACAAAACCAAATTCCCTCCAAACTTGCAACAGTGACTGAAGCCAAAAGGAAAACAAATTCTACCTGTTCTGTTTCTGAACAGGCTCTTTGATTACTGAGAAAAGAGAGAATTGCTGCTGCTATAGAAACAGCATCCGCCAACCTGGTGACCACGCTTCGCTGCGGGCAGACCTGGAGATTGCTCAAATTGCGAGATGTGCCACAGTCTGCAGCCAACCTCTGTACCAGCCTGAAGGTTCTCTGTTAGGTCACAAAAATACCTAAAAGTACAAGCCCCATCTCTATTTCAAAACTCTTCAAAGCAGATACTTTTCTCCGAAGAGGTATGAGCAGGGGAGAGATGCTGGCAATACAATATTGCCCAAGCCTGGTTCCAAATTGCTCTTTAATTCCTTGTAAAACAAAACCCACTGGAAACATAGTGCTCCTTACACCACCTCTACTAGTTTGGGTGTGGGAAAGGGACCCAGTACTTCTACAGCAAACCTGTGGGTTATAACATTACAAGGCAACATTCAGAGCTTGAATAGCAAATACCTAAACCTCTCCTTCACTCGCATGGGCTTTAACCATCCTCCATCATCTCTACAGACACCCACGGCAACAGCGTAAACCAGGGACTACTGAAAAGAAGGAATCTCTTCAGATACCAAAGTGCTGATTACTGTTCTATAGATATATTTAAAATACTTTGTTCAAGAGAGGTTGTTTTGGCAAGCACTGTTTTAATAAAAATAAAAGTTGAGTAACCAAGTGAAAACAATGACCACACTATGGAAAACCCACTCATGGTGCAAATTGCAGTAATTAAAAAAGTAAACAAAAACTTGTCTCGATGGAGTGATTTGAAAAAGCTGTTTAAAAAACAAATGTTAATGCGTTTGCCAAGAAACATGCATTTACTAGACCAATTCTTTATGATGAGTAATTAAATACACTATACATAATTAACAAATAAGCAACAAGTTTGGATGTTTCCAGGTTTAATTACAAAAAGGTAACAAATCTAGGGTTTTTTTTTTTTTTTTTTTTTTTTTTTTACAATCTTTAAATATTCACGCCAGCTACTTAAAAGAAGTGATTAAAACACCACAGAAACCCGACTTTTAAGATTTTTATAGACTTTTGCTCACCAGCCCTGGCAAAGGAAGCCAATGGCAGGCAGCAGTCAGAGCCCGTTGCCACGGCTGATGCCACCCAAAGCTGGGCAGCTGCAGGGTGAGGACCAAGATTTCCCAGAGACAGGAGCCGGGGCTACAGAAACCAGCTCACGTGAGAAGGAATTTGGCATTCATCAGGATGATGCTTTGGTCAAAAGGTCAGCAGCCTTCAGCTGCACAGTGCAGGGGACAGCCTGGCTGAACTTAGCTTTCCAGAGGTGGATGAGCAAGCTGCAGTGTATTCAGCTCAGTCTAAGAAAAGATTACGCCTTAAGATGCTGAACTGCACCAGCAAACGCTTCCCAAAATGCACAAAATCATTCCATTGTGAACGAGAAACATCCCCAGTTATGTTCAGGGCTCTCCTTCCCTCTTCAGGCTGCGGCAACACCGCTGACCTGCTAGAAAGGGGCCACATGAGGACTGTATTTTGTGAATTAAGAAAACTGGTAATATCAGAAAGAATTAAAACATTTATTGGGCATAAATATATTACATATACACTACAGATACAGTTAAGTCTTACATACATAGTGTAGTATTTGCAAAATCTATACATTAAAATTGATATGGCAGTTTTAATACAATGCATATGAAATAGTCTAAAATTTACAATACAAGAAAACTTATGATTATTTTTTCTTAAAGTTGAAAAGCTTGGAATGTATGTTCCCGTAGTGAGGTAAAAACATTTTCTTTTTTTTTTTTTTTTTTTCAATTTAAAGAACTGTGCAAGGATAAGGTTCATACACATTCGGTTAGGGCACTTTTCAATCGTGACACTGAATACTGAGCCAACAAACAGGATTAGAAAACATTTTCAAGTTCATGATGAAAAAGGCAGAACAATATGGAAAAAAAAATATCTCTCTCCTTCCTTAAGGGTTTTAAATATTTAGTGTTTTCATTCTACCTTTATTTTTGTTGTTGCTGTTGAGGATTTCTTTGAGAGCAGAGAGCCCTCGGGTGGGATCCCGTGCCTGCTGACGCTGGATCGAAGGGCACAGAGATGCAGACAAGGGATCAGGGAACGGCAACCAGCGCAGGAACCGCTGAACAACTGGGCTGCTTCGTTTTGTCGTTCATACCAGAATGACAGTCACATCACTATGGCAGAATACTCAAACTAAGAGAAGGGCAAATTCACTTGCTGAGGACCTGTCCCAGCCCCTACAGAACAGTTCCTGATAACCTCAGCCTCGGACCGGGCGATTACCGGGGACCCCAAAGGAACTGGCAATGACGGAGATGCTTCAGGTGTAACCGACTGCTTGTCTCTACACTTCTGCTCGCTGCTCTTGGCATCATTTGTATTTCGAACTGTCAAAATTGAGCAAATCATCTAAAGCAAAGTTTTGTGTTGTGGGTTTTTTTTTTTTCTTTTTTTTT
>JANHGN010021701.1:0-11338 GCA_024605025.1 Megaceryle maxima | reverse complement strand
ATAGTTTTAAATTAGAAAGGAGTGGATTTAGATTAGAAATAAGGAGGAAGTTCTTTACCATGAGAGTGGTGGAGCACCGGAACGGGTTGCCCGAGGAGGTCATTGATGCCCCATCCCTAGAAACATTCAAGGTGGGGCTTAACGGATCTCTCAGCAACCTGCTCTAGTTGAGGATGTCCCTGCTCTCAGCAGGGGGGGGTTGGACTAGATGACCTCTAGATGTCCCTTCCAATCCAGACATTTCTATGTTTCTATGCTTAAGGAGCTCCTTCCCAGCTACTTGTCCTGCTACTCTGCCTGTAATTATCCCAAATAAAAATTCTGAAACAGTATGTTTGGAGAAGGCTTTCTCCTTCCTTTCCCCACTGTGTACAATTAATAGTGTCACAGACTTGGCTCAGATCTTGGTAACAGAACAGAGTACATTGACACAAATGAGGGAGCAGTTATGTCTGGCCAGGTGGACGTGGGGAGATGAGTGGGAAGGAGGTGAAGGAAGGAAAAGAAAGAAAATTGAAGTTTGTGGCATCATATTGCTGCAAACTGAACTAGCTGAAACTGAGCAAACTTGATGTGCTAGCACTACCTAAGCAATCATGCTGTTGGTTGGATTCTTGGTCTTTTTTCTTAGTGACTAGCTGGAGTCTTTACCATAACAAGCTGCTTTTGCAGGGTCTATATAAGTACTATACTTGCTCTACTTAAAAAAGCTCTTTTTTTGTCAAATCGCTTTAAAGTCTTTCTGCTTTTCAGAAAATGTTTCACGTTTTGTGCATTTAACTCTAAAGACTCGTTTCTGGAGTACTTCTGTAGGTGATTAATGTTCTAAATTGAGAATAATGCTTGTTTAATGTATTAGGGCTTGTCTGCCTAAGAAAATTAATCCAGGACAAAATGAGGTGTGAATTTTGAAGTGAACAGAGAAATCCTGATTTAGGTCAGTATGTGGAGGCTTTGTTCCAAGTTAGTGTAATTCACTTGAAGGTTACAAACAGCTGCATGCTCTGAACCAAGAACACTGGCAAGAGGAGTTAATACGGAGCAAGACTTTGTGTCAGTGGCTTTGTGTTGTGTTTTCTTGTAGGCTTGATTTCAAGTAGATAATCATTAAGGCAGCCCTCAGATCTGATCCCTCTGCTGAACTGTGGCAACAGTATCCAGGAGGAAAAAGAACTAGATGACAAAAAGATTTGGAGAGAGCTGGCAGAGACCTGCTTCAAGTCAGTGACAGAGGAGAACTTGGTAGCCTCTGTGTGTGCATGTTTGCTAACTAGGGCTGTTAGGGCATTTTTTTTCTAAACAAAACATATCCAGGTTTGAAGCATGGGGAAGAGAAGCTTGTATTGTAAATGCTGGTAATTTAATTGTAATGATTCCTAGTTCTTATTAAATAAGCCCACATGATGGAGAACAGTTCTCAGTTACAATCTTAACTGTTTTATGCAAATAGAACTTCCTTCCTTGAAAATATTTGGCTCAGGATCAGAGTGAAGTTCCTCATAACCTGCATCCCTGTGGGCTGGTGCTTTCTTTTCAGTGATGAAAAATATATTGCACTCTCCTGAAGTTGGAATTCACCAATGCCCTTTCCTTTGTAGTCTTTGCTGGTCACGTGGTCCTTTTTGTTTTAAATTAATAAAATCCTAAATTTGCATTCAAGAATAACAGTTAACAGACGCTTTCAACAGAAATTCAACCTTAAATTGTTTCCATATGGGATCTTTACTTAAAGCTCCTGCAAACTGTGCCCACGCTTTTGTTTTGGTTTGGTTTTACTGAGGTCCAACTTCTGGGTTTGTCATTCCCCCAGATTTTAGAGTGGAGAGGATTTTGCTGCCAGATACAACAAGCATGAGGAGCCATTGTTTAAAGAAACAAAAACTTGAACTATCCATCCAGGAAGGAAAAACATGTAGTGATATTAACCCTCATCTGCCAACTAGTCTCAAGAGACAGCCATTTGACCCAGAACACATTAAATTTGGAGCATTAATGTTGAATTAGTTGTATTCTGAAGGAATAATGAATGTACCTATCTGAATAAATTTACAATTCAAGGGAATGCAGAATGCCAGCCTTCAAAGTTAATAATCACATTGGACTTGGAAGTCATCTTCTGAACTAATTTCTTTGTCACTTGCTTGTATAAAATAATTAGCATCATAAGTTGTCGCAGATTTGTCTGCAGCTAGTGATTTATTTTGTACCTTGCTTCAGGAGTGCTCTGTAGAGAAATGAACTGAAGTTTAGGGTTTGGCTTTTAAGAAACCCTATTGTGAACCAGTGTCTTATCAAAGAGATTGCGACATCAAATATGATTAAATGAGGGAGGTCCCAGCTCAGTTTTTGCACTAGCAGATGTTTGATCTCTGGTAAACTTCATTAACATTTGCATTCAGGTAAACGGTGAAAGTTTTTGTGGTTTATTTTAGCTCATTAGCAGTGTTCTGAGCCATCAGGTGCTTGAATGTTGCCTTTGTGGCAATCTCAGTCAGAGGGACTTGCTTTCTAGGGAGAAAATGCTTGGGATCCTACCCAGAACTACTGTTTTCATCCCTTGGATTGGCTGGCAAGAATCTCCTGTGCAATGCTGGTTTTGATAAGAGCTTGCATCTCTAGTTCTGTACGGCTAATGAAAATTAACCAATGCAGATGTAATAAATGCATCACTAGAACTTGTTAGTACAGTATAGCATTTTGCCTTTCACCATCTTGTGATTTTAAAAGTACAGTAGGTTAGAGATGATACACTATCACACACGTTGTTTTCATACTGAATGATACATAAAGAGGAGTCAAACCTCCATGTTTTGTTTTTTTTTTTCTGCTTCAGCTTTATTACCTCCAGGTAGGGTCTCAGTTGTGATGTCTATGAATAGTCATAGCTTTTTGGGGGATGACTGTGAAATTTGAGTTAGCGTTGCTGGATATTATGATCCTGCCTTTGGAAGTGGAGTAATTGTGTGGGCGCAGAGTCACTCTCAGTTTAGTGACCAGTGCTGCTCACTAGGTCTTGGCACTTCTGAATGCTAAAATTGAAAACAAATCCTATGCACCTCTGAAGCTACAGACTTCCAGCACAGTAAAACCTCACTTAAGGTAGTGTAGTATGTATTGGGCGTAGTGTGCAGGTATGCAAAAAAGGAAGATGTGCTGATAACTTGCTTGCATCTGTCTCTTCTGCTTATCTACTGTGATCTCTTTCTCAGGCTTTAAAAGAAATCAATGAAGTTGGGGACCTTTTGCAGCTGAAATATTCCCGTCACCGTTTGGTACCTCTTTTGGACCGGCCATTTGATGAGACAACATATGAAGAAACAGAAGACTGAACTCCCTCCATGTGCCTTGGTGGGAGGGACACACCCTATGGGACACTCCATGGCATGCAGGCCACAGCATCCATGAACAACATATTTATGACTACTTAGTGTAAAAGACATTTCCTCACAATACTGAAGTGGCCACATCAGCTCTAAATGGCATTTTGTAAATAGAGAGAGGAGAAAAAAAAGCTTTGATTCCCGTATCTTTGGGGTCTGGCCCTAGAGGTGCTTGGCTTTATTTTTTTTCTTGTTGTTATTTATTTGTCACTGAGTTCATAGCAACTCACGTTGGCTGTGGCTGATCAGCTCAGACTTTGTATGCACCATTATCCTCCCAAACGCTGGCTGAGATGTTGTGAGCATGTGTGACGCTGGCATGGCAGCATTTCTGGTGTCACTGCTAGGTGTCTGACCTTCCCAGTAAGGAGTGAGCTGACCTGTCTGTTCTTGGGGACTTCCTAGAGAAAGTGTTGATTGCTAACTTTGACATATTTAACAAGATGGATAATCAACCAAAGGTTTTTGGGTTTTTTCTTTTGCAGTTACTTGTGCTAAAAACTTGAATTTAGCCTTTTTAAAATAAATGTGTTGCTGACTTGTCACTGACAGGACCATTGTTACCAAACATTATTTAGTTTTGTAAGCCACAGGACTTCTGGGACTCTAGCCTCTTTTCCTTCCCAGTAGAGATAGAAGATCATCTTCTTGTTTTGACACTAATTGTCCTCTTGATTTAGGGTAAGTGATGGAGAGGTTTTTTGTTACTGGCTTTTCTTTTTTTTTAAATCATCTGTGTTTTGTCTTCCTTCTGATGCACTTCTGTTTAAAAAAAAACAAACAAACAAACAAAAAAAACCCAGTGGTTTTAGTATGTGTTGCTTTCTCATCTTCAGGTTAATTTCTCTTGCTTTTAGAATTACAAAACCATGAACAAGTCACTGCTAAGTTCTAGAAGGGTGCTCTTGTGATTAAGTAAACCATAGCAAGCCTTGTGCACCTTGTTAAGACCAGAACCCCTCAATAAGCAGGCCTATACAACTGGATGACTATGGGGAAAGCTGCTTATTTCATGCAGAGAGACTGATTACTACCCTTAGCCACACAAATTCACTATTTCTTGTCATATATGAGATGTTCTTCATTGCCCTTGTTGTGCAAGGCTTTTATGCGAAGAGTATAGGCAGTATATGGATCTTGTATCATACCTTACATTTCAGGTAGCCTGCAAAGTCTGTTGGCAGCTGTGTGTCTGTGTAGGCCTTCCTTCAAGAGACAGTATCCTCACAATTACATTTAGTTTGAGTTCTTTATGCTTTTGCATTTCTGTTACTGTGAGATCAAATTAATGTTCATTGAGCCAGTTGCTGTCTGGAATCTTTATTTACAAGTTCCAGTGTCTTACTCTGATCAAAGTTTAAAACACACACCTCTGCTCTAGCACACCTTAGAGGCGATCTGCTACTTAGCCATTGCATCTTGAATTCTTTCAGTGAATAGAATGGATCATTGAAGAGGAACCAAAAATTTTATAACAGGAGTCAGTTGCAGTATAGTCTGTTTCTTACCTTGGACATGTAGGGTTTCTGTAGAGACAGTAAAGCCTTAACATCATATCAGTTGGATGGGGACAGCTCTTCAATTTGAGTTAGTGTGACGCTATTTGCAGGTGACCTGAGTTTTCTAAAGCAGAGTGCGGCTCAAAGGTATTTACCAGGTGCTGTGGGGGGGGAAGTAATTTTTTTGAAGTTCTTTTGTGTTCACTCTGCAACTAACAGGAAAGAAGTGCTTTGGTCACTATCAGTGAGCAGTTCTACAAACAGATCTGGTGATTTAAAGCAGAATTGGCTTCTATTTTATAGAATATCTATCTTCATACATTTATAGATCTTGTTCCATATCAGTGTAACAGAACTTCAAAACTGATTCAGTTTTCTACCATTGCATTTCAGAAATGCAATTAGATGAGAACTAAAATTGACTGTTTCTAAATAGGTCCAGATAACTAATGCTGATTTTGCTCACCTTCTTGGACTGTGCACATGCTTTGCTCCAGAAGTCTGTAACTTGGTGTGCAACTTTAATAACTATGGAACAATGTCATTTGTTCAGCCACAGAGTGAGTAAACTGCAATAAGGTGAGCTTACTTTCTTGTCTGCATTCTGTCCAGGACTAGCTCTAACATTCCAGCAGATGACCTGCTTTCTAACTTCAAGAAGCTTTACCTCAAAAACTATTGTGTTTTTCCCTTTCTGGAGTAGTAGGGAACAAGAGGAGGTTAGTGCGGGAAGCCTTGACTCCAGCCCTGGTCCTGTTGACTTTGATCATGGAGTGGTTTAGTGGATTGGACAAAACCAGCCAACTTGAAGGCATAACCATGGTTCAGTACAGAGCTGTTTTGAGCATTCCCAGATGTACAGCGTGCTTGTGTCTCCCTTGTAGTCAAGTCAGGTTGAAAACTGTGATGTTTAAGTTAGAAGTGGGTTATCATAGTTTCTACAACTCTGGAGTCTTATTTTTGTCTCTGGTGTTCAGTTTTAAGGCAGCTTGTCTTTAGAAGGGAGAACATCTGGATAAATCTCAGTAATTCAGATAACTCCCGTATAACACTTCTGAAACTGTCAGTGAAAATTACTGGTTCCCATTGGGATTCCAGTTGCAGTTGTTGAGGAAATTGTGTTCATGCTAAATTTTTGCCGTTAAGTATCTTTATGCTATGTCACACTATCTGCATATGACTTTAAATTCTGTATTGCAAAGACATTTCAGAAATCATTCAGGCAGTTAGTCACATTTGCAAACTGCTTGGTTACATTTCAGCTCTGCCATATGCTTTTTGGGAAGCAACTTCCCTCCCCCTGCCCTCCCCTCTGGAGGCCTTTTATTCAGGGGTGCCTGTTGAATCTGCTTCTGAAAGAGTAAGAAGTTGAAAGTCTAAGATTTTGCACTTGTAAGTCAGTAATTCACTGAGCATGAAAGCCAGGAATATCTTTTCACTTCTACTAAAAATCTCCACTCCCACAACCAAAGGAGCAGACCACTGCTGGTTTGTACTGGGCAAACCTACAGCGTGTATGCTGTCATGGTATGTGTAGGATGGGTTGCTGCTTTGATATTTATGTACTGGCCAGAAATGTGTCTCCTTTTTGTCCTGGCAGTAGAAGTGAATGAAAGAACCAATATTGAGAGATCACAAAGGAAGAAAAGCTGCTTAAGAAATAGACTTCAGTCCCTGCCAACTTTTCTGAGACATTCTAATTGAAAATGACTCCTGGTATTTCTTAAGAGATGCAAATTTCAAAAGAAAATGAAGGCTGCTTTTGAACAAAGGCTTTTGCCCTGTACTGTACATTGACTAAACTTACTCATAAATATACAATAGCTACCTTACCAGTACCTCTCTGAAGAACTTAGTAAGCAAGATTTTGCCTCTGCTGAGTGGAGAGTTTAGAACCATTACAGTTTTCAAGGCTGATGGCCATATTCTTTTACGCTTTAAGAAAAAGCAGAAGCTCCTATTACTGAGCATCAGTGAAGAGTGAGAGCTCTGCTTCTTGTTAGAAACTGGCCTTCCCAAGTAGACCTTTGTCTTAAGGAGCCTGATTCATAATTTTTCTTCAGTGCTTTGGCAGACAAGAAACCAGGGGGTTTTGTATTAAAATATTCAGGGCTTTCTGTTTTGTGGTGGGGGTTTTTTTGTTTGTTTGTGTTTTGGGTTTTTTGGTGTTTTTTTGTTTTGTTTTTTTTACACAAGACACAAACTTTTGTATAGTATCTGCATATGTGGTATATTTAAGTCATTGTTTAGTTTCTATAATTTTTTTTCCCTTCTAAGTAGCATCCTTAAAGAGCTGCTCCAGTTCTTGGGTTACTGGTGTAGCATGCTTGTGCTTTAAGCAAAGACTCAGGAGTGAATTGACTGAACATATTACCGTGATGAAGTCTTTCAGTGAAAGATCATCCATTCTCCTTTTGCTGTTTCCTCTAAGAGTGCAGAAGTGGTACCTAGTGTCAGAGCTACACCTTCACACAGAGCAAGAAAGACCAAGTGTGCCCATGGAAGTAGTGACCCAGCTCTGTGCTGTGTGGATGAAGGACTGATAGAGCAGAGATGGAGAAAAGGGGCAGTCAGTCATCACTTACTCTCAGCTGTGCAGGGATCTTTCATGTGTACTTGAACAAGCATTCCTAAGACAGGAATGGCCCAAAGACACTCCTCTAAAACTTTTCTACACAGAGTAAATACTTCCTCCTCTTCTGTGCAAAATATAAATTCTTTACCTCTGAAAAGTATTTGGCTTACAGCTGTTTGCTCCTGCAGAAGCCATGTTATCCATTCAGGCAGATCAGATGAAAGGTTGGAGGAAAGCCATGAGCGTGAGCTCTCCGTTTCATCTAAGAGAACACCTTGCAGCATTGGATCTGGAGTGCTAAGCATGAGCTCCCTTGCTGCATCACAGAGAAGGAAACTTGTGGAGATTAATCCTAATATACAATGCTCAGTAAGAATTTTACAGTTTATATATATTATTTTTACAGTTTATACTCAGCCAGTGAAAGTGTCAAGCATGCTGGCATCTGTGTGGCATCTTCTGTACAGAGATCTGAGGTAACTGCAGTCTGTTCTGTTTTAACCCTAGTGAAGCACATAGAAGTCTGGGAATGCCCAATATGACCCCCAGTCAGCCCCAGCACTGGCTTCAGTGCTGGACCTGGCACCCAAGTGGCACTAGGTTGCTGTTTAGGAAAAGCACCAGTCATTTGACCTGTGTAACTTGAACATGGTTTTGAAAGAAAGAAAACCAAACAAAACCAAACAAACAAAAACCCAAACCAAACAAAAATCCCAACAAAACAACTCAGATGCCATTGTGATGATTTGTATTCCAGTAAATGTCCATAGCCTTACAGTTGTTCACCTGGATTTGGATGTGAAGCTAGAGCACAACCATGAAGTGTGTGTTTGAAATACTGTGCTTTATCTTTCACTAAAGAGAGAAGTCATTGGTGCAGACATTGGAGCTGTTGTGTTTACATCCCCAAAAGGGTCTGAGTGAAGGAGATGATGACTGTGGTGTGTGTTGAAGGCCTTAAACTGTGATGCTTGGTATGAAGAATTGAAATTAAAACTGACTTTGAAGAATGCAGTGGAATTTTAACCCACAGAAGAATATTCTGTGCCGTTAGTTAAGCAGTATGTACAGATGTTTTCTTGGGAGGGAGAGGTTCAACTCAATTTGTTTGACCTTGGCTAGCAGCTGTTTAAGGAGCAAAAAAGGTGTCTGTATGGGAAGGCCTAAAATAGCGCCGTTCTCTGCACCGATGTTCTTAATGTAGCAAGCATCAGTAACTTGTTCCTGGGCTGCTGAAAGCGGGAGAATTATTGAGAGGGTCAGGGACTTCAGAAGCAGCAGCAGCTAGCAAACTTTATTTCCTTAACAGTGGGTGAACAGGTCTCATTTGAATATGCCAAAGGTTGGTGCTGTTCCAAAAATATCCATGATGAAATGAAACATGCACCAAACCATCTGACCTCTGTAAAGTGTTCTCCTTTTTTGGGCCAAATCTCATCCTATTCAGACAGTATTTCTGCTTCCCCCTAACGGTATATGAAGCTAAATGCATCTCCACCCTTCCAAAATTAACAACTTCTGAACAGTTTGAAAGAGATAAGAGGAACATTGGAGCCTGAGGCTTTAGACTAAGCAGTCCTAAAGCCAATGGTGGCCCACATTTCCACAAGCCCTGGGCAGAATTAGCAAGTCTTAGCACTTTGTCTTAAATTGCACTGTATTCTTATGCCTCTGTGTTGCTATAATGTACATATATATTGGATTTTTTTGTAGATAAGACATTTTAGATAAAATTTTTAAATGGGCTCCCCCCAGATATTTTATGCCAGATGTCTAATTTTTTTTACACTTGGGATTAACATGAAGTTGGATGCTCTGTGGGCAGGGAAAAACATAATTGAATGGTACATTGGCTTTAAAAAGGTAACAATGCATGTTTTAAAAAAGGAAGAAAAGAAAAAAAACAAACTCACTGGAGAAAAAAATGCTTGGGGACAAAAAAAATCCATTGAAATATATTCTATGTTCTGCATAATAAAGACTTTAAAAGAAATGCTATGTTATGGGTTTTGTTTTGATTTTTTTCTTAATGCTAATGAGGTTTTTCCCTGTTAGGGAGGAATTTTTCTCCCTCTACCACCACCCCCCCACCCCCAAAAAATACCCAACAAAACCTAACACTTGAGTTTGATACTGGAATGGCTGGGTAAAACCATAGCCTGTTTGAGAGTGTCCTCCTCTGGCCTTGGGCTCCTGAGCCAGGAAACCTCGCATGTGGAGGCGTAGCTATTTCTGATAGGTCTATTGTATCACAACACCCCTGATGCACAGCCCAGAGAAGCTGCTTCTATTGTGGAGAGACAGGTCTGTAGAAGGCTACTGCTGTCTGATGTGTGGCAGTCCTGCCTGTGCCCGCTGTAGCTCTGTGCTAGCCCCGTAAAGCTGGTTCTGGGTGGAAGTCAGGCTCCTTACCCTTGGGCGCTGTTAGTGTCAGGCTGCTATAAGCTGTCATGTTGCTAATGAGATGTTTGAAAGGGCTTCTTGATCCATCTCGCATGGGATTGTTGACCTCACATCTGTCTTGCAATCTGTGCCTTGTTTTAAACATTTCCTTCTATTCATCTCAGCCCTAGGTTTGCATAAACCAGATGTTCTTATTTGAAAAGGAGGTACCAGGTCCTGTTTTCAGCTGTGGGTGCACAAATGGCCCAGGTGAGTTGCAGGGCTGCTGTAGAATTGTTGCACTTTTTTTTCTATTAAATGTCCCTTTCTGGGGTCTGTGCCAGCACTAGCACTTTTCCTCGGTGGGCTGCACAACATCCTTTGTGTGTTTTTCCCTAATAATTCCTTTGTAGTCCTTCACAGGGTGATGAATGCTTGTGGGGATCCTGAAAAAGAGTCTCTCTAGACCCCAAGTAAACAGTTTCACCCTATCTTCAGATGCTGCCACTGCAGGAGAGCAAATCAGAGAAGACAAGACTTATTTTGAGTGATGGAAACTTCCTCCCACAGCTCGGGAACAGACGAAGCTTTCACGGGGGAGCACAGAGCCCTGTTTCTGCCTGCCAGGGACTGGCCCAGGTTGCCGGGTGGCCCCCATGTCCCCTCTCTACCGAAGCAGCGCCGGCGCTGCGGGCCCGTGCCCCCCCCCCCCCCCCCCCCCCCCCCCGCGGAGCGGGCGGGGTTGCCGGGGGCCCCCCCCGCCCCCCCCTCCCCCAACCGCGCCGGCCGCGGGGGCCCGTGCCCCCCCCCCCCCCCCCGAGAGGGGAAGGGAGGCCGCCTTTACAAGCGGAATCCCGCTCCTAGTACCACAGCCGTTCTCCTCGGCAGCGAGGCGGGGGGCTTTGAACCCCCGATGCGGCTGAACCTCGCCGACCGCGGCCCGGCTCCCGCCCCTCCATCCGGCGCGCCTCCGTCCTCCCCGCCTCATGTGGCCGGGCCGGAGCCGCTGGAGCCCGCCCCGCCCCGCCAGGAGGGCGCTGCCTCGGCGTTGCGGCGGGGCTCCCCCGGAGGGAAGCGCCCGGTGCCGCGGGGCTTGTGCAAGGCCGGCGCCACCGAGGCGAGCCGCCGCCCGGGAGCGGAACAAAGAGCCCCGGGCCGGCCCTGCCGGAGCCCCGCGGGGCACCGCCGGGTAGAGGGGGTCGCGGCCGCCCGGGCCATGCAGCTGCCGGGAGGGGAGGAGCGGCCGGCGGCGCCCCGGAGAGGGCAGCGCTCGGAGGAAGCGGGAGGGAGGCCCGGCAGCGCCGGCAGCCCCCGAGCGGGGCAGGGGCGCGGCGCGGCCGTGCCCGGGACCGGCCGCCGCGCCGCTCGCCCAGGAGGGGCTTGACCGCGCTTCATGAGAGAAGGAGCCTCTCCCCGCAGAGCGCCGGGGAGCGCTCGCCCGCCCTCCGGTGCCCGGCGTTGCCTGAAGAGCCGCGGCAGCACCGGGTAGTGACTCCGCGGGG
>JANHGN010021699.1:8387-39068 GCA_024605025.1 Megaceryle maxima | reverse complement strand
GGTTGTTTTTGTTTTTGTTTTTTGGGGGTTGTTTGGGGGTTTTTTTTGTGAGAACACTGTTTAAATAAACTTTTTTCAGCATTTCAAAGACTAAGATACTTGTATAGCTCTAAACATAGGAATATTTGTATTGATATCTACAGAGTCTACTTTTTTTTTTCCTGAAAATATAGACAAATATTATTCCTCTCATGTAGGATTAGAGATCATGGAATAATTTCACTCATCATTTGAAATACTTGAATGTCCTGATAACAAGGGTACTATTCACCAGAATTCGGTTATGCAAAACAATGTTTCATCTGAAATACATCACTTCCACCAGCCCAGTGAGCCTGATAGTAATGCAGAATATTAATTCTGGGTAAGAGTCTCCTCTTCTGTGTCTTCTGCTAACATCCACAGATTCATAAATGTTCTGCAATTGTCTTTCTAACAAATATGAATATTACTTGTAAAATACATAAGAGAAGTTCAACCACTTGGAAAGAAATACTTCAGGTAAACACGTACAGCTTAACCATACAGTTTACAACGAAATTCACATTGTCCATGGCATAAGTGCAGCATACTTCTTTGCCACATCAGAGGAATGTCTTTATTAACACAGTGATGAGGAATGAAAAGAACTTAACATCTACATTTGAAACAGGAAGAAAGTTGTATGAAATACAAAGTATTTTTTTACTGTGTATAAACAGCAAATTAAACACTGCAAAGTATTTGCTCCTCAACTATCATTTTTAACCATTTCTGTGAATGATGACTTCTCCAGAATCAAGTCTTTCAACATCTACAAAATAAATAATTACTTTAATCAGGACTTAGTTTATTAGAATGACAATGAGACAGACTTGAGGAATTATTTTCAAACTGCTAAGAGTCCTGGATTATTTCAGCCTGGAAACTCCATTTTACCAACTCTCATTTTGCAACCTCAGCCATACTAAATAATTTCCTGAAGCTAATAAATGCTGAATTTATATGGCAGTCTTCACCTTGATCCTCCTCTCAGTGTAGTAACTGCTGCTCTTGCAGAGGCCTGCTGAGTTGTTGTGGTTTCTCTATCCTACTGTGGGTTTTATGTACTTAAACGTGCTGGTTTCTTGTATTATTAAAGTCCCTCATTGGGGCAATATTATTGTACAGGAGTGTTGATTTAGAGAAGCCTTTCTGAACACACAAATTCACTGTCAGTAGCCAGCAGAAGGCAGAAGAAAATATTCAACACTTTGTTGTCGATTTGGATGCAATACTCTGATCTTCTATCTAGCCCAGAAAACCTCAGTGGGACCCATGAATTATAGATCACCGGTACAGAGGTTAACAGCTGGAAAAAATACATACTTGAAATCAGTAGTATCTGAATCATCACATTTATTTTTTTGTTCAAAGCACAGGCAAAATCTCCAGTGCCTCTGTTAGTTCAGTCCTTGAGGTATATGTATTGTGATAATAAAAGCAGAGACACTCTCCACAAGGCTCCACTTCTTTCTGTACACAAAATGAACGGTATTTAGTTGATAAACAGTATTTTGTGTTTCCCATATTGTTTGTTATGCAGTTGGGGTATTTCTCAGCTCCTGTGTTGTTTATGTATGTACACAAATTGTACCCTATGCTGAAAACAAAATGGTGACTTTCATTCTGAGTTTTTGAATGTTGCTTGTCGCTATAGCATCTGATGCACTTCATAAATATTTACAACAACTATATGAGAAACTGTTCATTAATCACCATTCTGTATGCACAAAGAAATTAAGGACTGAAGTTTTCACTAAATCTTAGGTGCCTAACTTGACATGCCTATGACCTGAACTTTTAGTTGTTAGTCTTAGACATTCCTGCCTCCCATTGTCTGTACTTGGTTGCAGTCCCACACAAGACCTCATCCCCTCTTTCCATTTAGAGGTTCAGAATCTCAGTGGACGAGGTGTGCAGCAATCCAGTGCTGTCTGAGGGATAAAAAAGCAATTTTTCAATGATTTATCATGTCTGATTCCTATCCAGATTCAGACAGAAAAAGATAGATATTCTTGGCATGCCTCTGACAAGGACTACTCCCACTAAGACTGAAATTCAAGATGACTTTTCAAATCACAGGTGACAAAGTTTTTCAGAAGAGATCAAGCCTTACTGCTCCATGCCCCTTGAAAAAAGCAATCAGAGGGCAGGGAGGAAAAAAAAAACCAAAAAACAAAAACCCAAGAAAAAGACACAACCCAAAATCTTGAGCCAGTTTGAAACTGCTCCTAAAAATGAAGTGTGAAATAGTCCCACAGAGTTTCTACATGGTGGATGGGGTCTGGCAAAGTTTATACAGCAGTGTAAAGAAGACCCTGTAATGATGGATGATACCACTATCCCTGCCTGTAATATAAAAACTATAGTCACTGTTCACTTCTCCTTATAAAGGCAACTCTTTTTTTCCTTTCCAGAAACCTCACTGGCATAACTGATAAGCAGGGAGTGATGTTAGGACAGAAGAACAAATACAAGAACTAAATAACTGGAAGAAGATAAGGAAGAGATACCAAGGAGTTAGCTGGAAGATGAGATGGGCTTTTTTTTTTTCTTTTTAATCAGGCTTTCCATCAGGAAAAAAAAAAAACCAACATAGGCACTGATTACTCAGCTGAGGAACTGACTAGCATGAGGGGAGAAAAGAGTTGAGCTAAGTGTCGTGCAGTTGTAGGAGGCACACCGAATAGACTGCTTGTGACCACTAGCTTCACTAGCTTTGGCCTTTCCATTTACACTTCATACTGCCCATTTCAAACAAACAAAAGTCAGCAAATGATGTAAGCAAGTGCTTAAGTTAATTTTTATTCTTCCTTTGATAAAGATTTTGTACAACATTTAATAAATATTATGCAACATATTTCTATTTCTCATACTTAAATGTACTTACTTCCTATTTGTCTGGCTTAACAGGCATGTTTCAGGATTGTTACATAGAAGGATGTAAACTCATGACAGAGTCAGTTCTTTGCCTCATTGAAGCCAGTGGTAAAACTCTTCTTTCATGGGAATAGGATTTCATCAGAGTATTTAGCTTAATTTCTAGCTGTTGTTTACATTCATGTGTATTTCACTAGTACAGAAATCTCCTATAAAAGAATTCTGTAGTAGTAAATTTTTCACACTCTCAATCTTTATTTTAAATGGAAACTTTATGCGTAACTACATTAGTGCCATAAAGTAAAATTAAATTACATTAAAAGTTATGCATAAAAAGAAACATGGAAAAATGCAAAAATATTTTAATAATTTTAAAACCTCATGAAGACCACAGCATAATTTTCAGCCAAAATATTTCTAAAACTGTCAGCCCACAAGAACCCTGGAACACCCATGTGGAAACATGTTTTTAATTTTGGAGTAAATATTTTTTCCTCATACGTAGAAGTATTTTCTTTAAATAGTATAAGATAGCCCAAAATAGAGAGGAAGCTAAGCAGTTTTGTTGTGCAATTAAAAATTAATTATACATAGCTAAAATCAAAGTTACATCTGAAAAGTTTTGAAAAATAAACATTTCAGAAAATGAAGCTTATAAAAGTGAGGCCTTGGAAATCTCTTAATGTAGGGGCTTTAGTTTTCCAAGTACCATTCATCTGATTATTGTATGTTTGGGCACTTGGAAGTGTGAACCTACTGACTGTGAACCTTCAGATTCAATGATTAGAAGCTCACAGTCAATACAATGTGAAGACTTCTCAGTGTTCTAGGTAATAAGGGATGTCACTGGATGTCACTGGGAGCAAAAACTCAGGACACAACAAAGGAGGTCTCTCTCAAAATACCTTTAGAAGAACAGTTACTTACTTGAAAGTTCTAAGCTGTTCCTAATCTATGTTGTCTCAATGCAGCTTTAGCAAACATTAGGATCAGCTTTCAGCATTTGTGTATACTCTGTGAGTGAGGAAGGCAAATTAGAAGTCCTAGAAACAAAAGTTAGTTTCCAGAAATGAAATTCAGCATCAGAACAAGAAAAACTAGTCTTTTCTCATTGGAGTGGCCCCAAGTCTGGGGTGGATCCTGGATGGACAAGAGGGTTTGAGTTGGCTACTGAAGGAAGTAGGAGGCCCAAGCTATGCATTGGAGAGACTGGATTAGGGTTATCTACCAGTGAGATCTTTGGTCTAGAGCATCTATCAGGAAGACCCATTTGCATCTGTGTTTGTGAGGCAACTGCGAAGCAGCCCAATACTGACTGGAGCTGGGACATGGAGCAGTGGCAACTTTGCCTCTACTGTGGTATTTAGCGACCACTAACAGGTTCAACAGCAGATTTCACAAAGGCAGTATAAAATCCCAAATAAAAATAGTTTTCTCCCATGGTGTTCTGTATACTGACCAACAAGTAAAATATGCTGTTGATCATAATGACTCCATTCTGCTTTTACTGCATTTTCAACTACTTATGCTGAATTATCCTTGGATGTTACTACTTTTTATTACATCTTTAGTTGCAAAATGCCCTACTAACATGAAAAATGCTATAATTGTTTCTGAAAAGAAACCTCTATTTACCTCTTAATATTGCTTTTATTTATGATCACTGTACCCACCTCTGACATTACAAATCTCTTCATGGCATAAATTAGCAATATAATTTTAAAAATGGAAAGCTTCTCTGGAGCTTTACAGAGGAGATCACATTTACTTTACAGTTGCTTGTTAATTACTTTAGTGCCTAAGGATGTACAACATATGTCCTGCAAAGAGACACCCATATGGTTGTACAGTGTATGTCCTAGCACTCTGTTGCCACAGACTAGAAAACAGACTTCTGTTTAAAATGCATGGCCCATTGCATGATGGAAGGTGTGACATATAAAGAATTGTAATTGACAACATTGAAGCCCCACACCTGTCACAGTGCTGTGGTAGGAGGATATGTATGCTCTTTTGCTGAGAAGTGGAAAGGAGAAAAGATTGCCTTCAGTGAAGAAACAATTTAAAATATTGTATAATTTTGTTCAGAGGATATTTTATTTCTCAATTGTCTGATTTATTCATATTACTGTAACTCAACTATAGCTCAGTTTTGATTCAAAGGTGTCCTGGTTTCACTGGGACAGAATCATAGGCCAGCCATGGTCTGCAGGCCATTAGCAGTTTGGAGTAAGCCAGAACAGCTAACTTCAATTGGCTACAGGTGTATCCCATATCATAAATGTCATGCTTATTATAAAGGGGGAAGAGGCTGCTTTTTCTAGTCATTTTCCTCCTGTTTCTCTTCACCCCTAGAGGGGCTTGCTCTTTGAGCATCCTGCTCCTGAGGATGGCTTTCCTGTTTATTGTGACATCTGTGCGTTTGCTGGGCTGAGTATAACTTTGTATACTTTGTATTTGCATTGGTGTTAGTTTTGCTGTTTATTTCAATATGTTTTTATTTCAACCTGAGGGTCTTCTCTCTATTTCTCCATTCCTCTTTTCTGCTGGTTTTTCATGTGATAGAGTGACAGCAGTAGTTTAGCCCTAGATACAGGCTTTGCATAGACAAAAGGCTTAAAAGTTAAACAAGTTAGTAGAGGAAAAAGTTCAAAGGCATTAACTAGCCATATGGAAGCACATCTTAAAAGGCAATGAAGCTTTTAAGGAAGCAGGTGGTTAAGGATATGTTTTTAAAGTATCTACCTTTTTTTGAGGCCTAAACACTGTAAATAGTCTAGCTTTTAGGCTTTCAGATTTCTGGTGAGTATCATGGCCATAGCTGAATATTCAGAAAAATGCAAGAATATGCATGACTGTCAGAAACTCAACAGCTGTTGTGGATGACCATCTTGGACTAAGGCAAACCTATTGCAACAAAATAATTACTCTGGCACTCATATTTAAGGTTCATTCTACTTAGCTTTAGCTCTCTCAATGAAATGCTTAGGTAAGGATCTAGTCTAAGGAAAAGATTACTCTTGCCTATCCTTAGCTATTTATAGTATTACTAGAGCCTGAGCTAGTCATCTAGGCTTTCACTGCAGTACTGCAGAGAGACAGGTGTCTCTAGAACACTGCTTAGAGATTTCTCTTAGGGTAGGAGGAATCACTCTGTGGAAATGCTCAGCTTTTTTCACTGACTGACTAGGAACTTAAGGGATTTCTCTCATCTTAACATTGACAGCCAATTTACAAGCCTCGTGTTTCTAAATGGTTAATAAAAATTGAAAGACATCTCTGAGTGAGTCACCCTATCTGTAACCTGACTTGTGCTTCAGTGCTGCCTTTCTCTCTTCATTGACTACAGAGGAAGTGTAGGAGCACTCCTACACTGGAGGCATCTTTTACCTCAGGTATTTCACTGAAATACTTAGGTTATGTGAGATAATTAAGGCTTATGTGACATTTGGCAGCAGCCTGAGTGCTTTGCTGATGTACCTGTTTCTCTTTCAGGTTACAGTATCTTCCCTATCATTATCCTTTTTAAGTTTTTGCTCACAAAGAATAAGAGTATATGACAGAATTAATTTCTCCTGTTTAATTTTCCCCATTGGTGTAAATTTACTGAAGTAACTTATTACTGCAACAGATCGAACTTGCTTCTTTCCATTTGAATTGGGGATGGGTAGCTAAAAAATCACAACATCTCAGGGTGTAATAGTGAAGCAAGCCGTTTCTAAATCCTTCTGTTGATCCAGAGAACAGATTTTTTTTTTTCTATTGTTCTCTTGTTTATTCTAACTTGCTAACTGAAGAGCTGCAGCACAGCAGAATTAAGGTGGGGTTTTTTGTGAGAAGTTATTTTAAAAATCCATGCAGAAAATTTACTCAATGTTTTCATCTTCAGCTTCCAGAATTTTAAAGATAACAGGTCTGATAATTTAGAGAACTGCATCAAAACAGACAAGTCAAGTAAGAGGTATTTGAGAGCAAAGAGTTAAACCATCAATTAATTGTCATCTTAAGGGCTTTCACAGTCTTCCTACATTAATTTTTTTTTTTTAGAATAAACAAACTCTTCATCTTTATTCAGATGCTCTGAGTCAAAATGCATGTCTTATTTAAAAATATGCTTAGATCTAATTATAGGTTATAAATCTTTTAATAGTATAGCGACCATGTCATTATTCTACATGTGACTGTCTATGAGTTTTTCCCTCGTTCAGACCTACAACAGACAAAAGAATGCTTCCTTACTTTATTGTTTATTGCTTTTATACAATGCCTTGCAATTTCCTCTGTTACATATAAAAGGATAATTTGTCCCTTCAGGAAGCCTCACTCATTTCTAGGTACTTTCTAGTCATTTACTAATGTGATAACTTTCCATAAAGGTTTTTTGTTCTTACATGTTTTCTACTTCATGTAATTTGTAAAGTCTTTCCCAGATGATGTCACTAAAATAAATTACTTATCAGAATTCATAGTAACTGATACCAGGAACATAATCTTGTAACTGCTCAGAGGAAGCTTCTTATACAAGTAGATTATTCCTTCACTGCATTACTGAATTCTTGCACCTCACTCTGAGCCATATGGTAATACCTACTGCTAGACATAAGGTTTCTAGGAATCTCATCTAGCTCTGTAAGGATGCTAGAAGCACATGGAGTTCAGTGTTTGTTGGTTCAACACTTAGCTGGTGCAAAGTAAACTATCCTTATAACTTTCCTGTTGGGCAACCTGTTGTTACTTAAGAATCTTTGCTGGGCATGGGAGTTAAACGGTTGAGAACCCATTTCATTGCAGTTGGAAGAAAAGAGGTGACTAAAAATAAGCATTCCATTGTCAAGGGTTAGGGCTGAGACTGCTACTAGACTAATGAAGATGCTCTCTATTAACCCCTCTCCCTTCCCAAATGCGATGAGAAAGCATTTTAAGTATCTCTCCCTTATTACCTAACACAACTAACACAATTTTAATCAAAATAACAATAAAATGAAGGGAAATATATGCAAAACCAATATTGAACCCAACCTCCCTGATGGCAGTTACAACACTGTCACCACTGATGCTGTTGGCAGACACAGGGGATGTCCCAGACTGAACTCAGTGGCAGACAGGAGCTGTATTCAGGAATGCACATATTAGAATAGAAAGCAGAATGGACAGAGGGATGTTGGCCATTGAAGAAAAGGGATTAACCCTTGTGATCAATTAGCTATGATGTATATGGGATGGAATACCTTGTTGGTCAGTTTAGGGTCACCTGTCCTCTCCTCCCTGCAGGTGTAACCACTTAACTCACTGCACCCCCCAGTGTGGTACACAAGATTTAGCAGTGACCTTGGTAGTCTTCATAGGAGCAAGTATAAGCAAGAGCCTTTCTGTATATCAATCCTTGGTAGTAATTATAAGCATCAAACATTATTATTTCTAGAAGCAGACACTGTTGGCAAAAATATGCCGTGAAATTCAGGAAGTACAGTTACTTAGAGATGTAGGTAAAAAGTAAAATCACTGAACAGAATTAGTTTTGTTCTAGCTCAAACCAGGATATCCACCCATATTTTTCAAGAAAAAAAAAAAGTATTTACAGGTATTTCTTGTGGAATTCACTTAATCATGTTTACATAAACAGTGCTGCTTTGATCCTTGTAATGATCTCATGATATCAGTTTTAAAATTGCAGAATTCATCATTTATGATTATTTCCATTTTAATAGAAAAACAGATTTCAGTTCATCCACTCTGAAAACCCACTCTCCTGGCATGATCACAGATTAACATTTTTTTGGCAAGAGTCACCATAAAGAGCAAAGCACAGTTTCAAAGCTGCTGGCTCCAAGGAAAACCAGCAGTAAACAAAATAAACTACTCAATATACATTTTTTTTTTTTTAACATTTGAACTGAAGAACAGTAAAACATAGATATGCATGACAGGGTGCATACATGGCAATGATATGAGATCTATGTCCACTTACTATCTCAGTATATGCATTAGCATTCAGAATGGCTAAATTTTACCTTGAAGACCACTAACAGGTGGCCAGTTTACTTGAGAAGAAATGTAGTGCTACTTAGTTCATGTCCAAGATTTAGTTTCAAAGCTGGTTTTGGGTAGTTTTCAGGAGAGAAATTCTGCATAAATGCAACTTCAATGCAAAAGAAACATAGAAAGGGGAACTTTTCTCCCATCCTTTCTTCAGGCAAGTTGTTTTGACTGATTTAAAGCAAATATGCACACATATATGTTTATAGGTAGCTCACAGCTTGTTTAGCGACAAAAGCCAGTACAGAAAATTGTCATCCATATTTTCCATTCATTTTATTACCTCTCTAGTTTTTACTTATCCAACCCAAGATGATTTAGGCTATTAATATTTTATTCTTTTTTCTATACTTTATCTGGTTTAGTTATACTATTTAGAGTCTTATTAATAAATTGCAGTCTACTAATGTTAAATCTGTTGCCAGCCTTAATTAGCTGCTAGGCCTGACTGAAGGTGTATCTAAAACTATATATGGTGCTTGTAAAAATTTAAATTAGCTTATAGGGCAAAAATATTTTGTTGTCAATGGAGCATATTAAAATTGTGTAAGCTTGCACCGTTAGTCTGTGATTTGCTTTTACATATAAAGAATGACACTCATTACTGTAGTTTTGAGCTCTACTATTATATAGAGCTAGCAGCTTGGTGCAGTATTTTATTTTAGAACACTTTACATATGGAGAACAAGGAGGCAAGGAAAATAATCAGCTGCAACAATAAAATTTGAAATGAGAAGATTTTCATTAAAAGCCTACCTTTTTGAATTCAGGTTTGTCTTTAAAATTAGCATGTATATTTGAAGAAAAGTTGTTTGGAATGATTTATTAAAAATCTAGAATTTAATTTTTGTATTATTAGCAACAAGATATTATTTAGGAGATAGGAGAAAAAGAAATAGTAATTGTATACAGCACGACAAAGTTGAAGATGATGTATTTGTGATTTTGAACAAGTTTCAGTTTATAATCATGCCTAGATGTCCTGTTAATATTGGTGTACTTAACGAGCCAATGGAACTACTCCTTTAAATTATGCAGGTGTTTAATCTCTGCACACAGTCTCCTAGGAATGAGAAATGTTTTGGTTGTGAAAGAAAGCTAGATACTTGCTTTACTTATATCTTGAGACACATCCTTAAGCCATGCATGGTAACCCACATAATGCTTTGGTGAAAATGCACTAAATCCTGATGATATTTACTGTATAGCTGCAATTGACACATTATTTTAGCTTATGGTTTCACAACTTTTTCAATAAAGCTTTTATATTCCAGTTAATTATTTTAATTTCAAGTAGTTGTTGTGTTGTGGTTTTGTTTTGGTTTTTGTTTGTTTGGTTTTTCTGGGAAACCAAATATTTTCAGCAAATTTCTCGGCTCATGGGCTTGCAAAATAAACAATGTCAAGACACTTTTCCATTTTCTGCAAAGGATAAATTTCACAAAGTCTCCGGATGGCGGATGCTAAAAGATATCTCTGGATATTGTCTACTTCCCCTGCTCAAGCAGAGTAATCTTAGGGCAGTTAGCCTGGAAATCTGCCCAGTCAGAATGTGCCACCCCAACTTGGGGTGGCCCACTTTTCAGTGCTCTTTTTTTGATTACAAGGCCTGTCTTGTCCATTTTTGTACCCTTTGCTTGCTAACCCTGCCCACCCATTCCTTACTGATCTGAACAGCATCTCTCTCTCTCTCTCTCTCTCTCTCTTACCCTCCATTCCTCATTTAAAGTTCTCTTTGCCAGCTTATTGGCAAAGATGCTTTCACCTCACTTGGTCAGATAGCAGTCCTTCATCCTCAGAGATGTGAAAACTGAATCCTTGCTGTTGACATTAGTTCCATAACTACCACCAGTTATTGACCCACAAGATCTATCCAATCCTCAAGCTATTCCCCTTCACTGTCAGGAATGAGGTGAAAACCACCTTGGCCCTCACTCCCAGAGCTATGCAGTCACGCTTGATTTACTGCAGGTCTCTCCTAGCATTGATGATGCCCAAGTGGAAGAACTGCACAGAATAATAGGGGGCCAGACCAGCCTCGACAGCCTGTTCACCACAACCCAGATATGAGCCACAGGCAAGCAGCAAACTTCCCTAAAGAATGGGTAAAGTCAGCAGACAGGGACCTCCACCTCCCCCAGCAGTGTGTCCCACTGCAATCCCCCACCACTTCCTCCAGGCACTGCTGTGCAGCTCATGTGCATAGAGCCTTTGTGGTGCACAGCTCCCAGCCCCTCCACTGTTATCAGGACACTGACCTTTTCTGTGGTTACCAGGAGTCTCAGACAATACTCAGTCAATCAAACAGCTGGGCTAATTAGCAATAACCAGCCACTGACATCCTGCCACGTAAGCTTGTAGACTAGAACTCCCACTGGAAGAAATAGTGATAACTTCTGTTATCAGTGCAATTGATTCTCTTAAGATTCTCAGCTCTGTCAAACCAGTGTGCTGCTCTAATGCTGCTGCTGTAATATTCATTTCATGATTTAAGACTTAAGTGAGTGGAAGATTGCATGTATGGAACTAAAAAGGTAAATTAAGTTCTTACTAGCAGGTAGTTTCTCTTCCCAAAACACATTATGATTTTAAACAGCTCTGTAGTTCTATCACCACTGCATATTTTTTTTTGTCCCTCCTAAGCCATAAGATTGTGAATAGTCATGGAAAAACCTAGATAATAGCCAAACTATTTAAAATTCCTTTTTAAAAATATGTAATTCAAACCCATGTATATCCAAGCAGAGTGCGTAAATATTGTCTTAGGTAGGGTTTTGTTTTGACACTACTTGTCATTCTTTTCTGACACCCTCCTAAAGATGGACTACCATTCCTTGGAAGGCCTTAAAATTACAATGCATTGCAATGCATTGATAGAGAGCTATTGTTTGATCCACAGTCCTCATTTGCTTTTGTATTCTAAAAGCCTAAAGCCTAAAGGTCACTCAGATATAGTATGTAAGCTGTTTGTTTTGTTTATTTTTTTTTCTTCTTTTAGTTTCTCACAGACATAAGGATCTAAAAATGCTGGAAGTATCTCCATGAGAATTGCTTTACAATTAAACATAAAAACACATACCTACATTTTAATCAAACATTCCTCTTGTACACTCAAGATGTCGTTCCCCAGATGTGAACATTCCTTCAAAAGTCAATGCTGTATTCTATCAAATTTATTGAAAATATATTGGTTTTCTCTGTAGTGCAAATAGGAGGCAGCCATATTAATTTTTAAGGAATTCTTATTTTCAAAGCTTAATTCAAGGAGAGGAACCTCAAGTCACATTTTGACTGCTAATCTCACACTACACTGCATATCAAAATAAAGGCTTCTGCTCTTCAGACACATAAAACAAGAATCAGTATAAATCCATTGTCATTCCTTATGGTTGAAATTTTTCATTGGTGGTGATGAATATTATTCATGGCAATAGGCAGAAGTGGAAGATGTCTGTGAAATAAGGGGAGATTTTTTTTTTCTTGTGATCACCAGACAAACAAATACAAAAGTAGAATATTTCATTGTGTTTCTTTAGTACAACTACATGCCCATAACAGTCTTCAAAAAAAGTATAGTTTAGACTGTATACAGTCCCATATACTTTTATACAGGTTTGGTTCCAGGGGACTTCACTGCAAATTTGAATTTATTTACTGTTACATGCTAAACAGGTGCCAGGTAAAAGAAAGGGAATTTGGGTGAGGCAAGTAGATGGTGTACAACCAAAGAACATAATAATTTTGTCACAAAGATAAAATTTCCCAAGTAAGGTAGTAAAAGAGTGTTTGCTCCTACAAAACTCTGAAAACTTTAAATAAAAAATTAACTCAGAATCAAAAATATGAAGTATTGAGAAATCAAATGAAAACTGTTGTCAAAAGAGCTTTCCTGATGTCAAGAGGCTAACTCACTAGTCCAACAGAAAAATATTTTATATTTCACTAAATCTAAGAGCCATATGGATAAACCAATGCACAAATGGGGAAATTGCTTATGATGTAGGTAACAGTAGTTTAGCTAAACCAAATGCGAACCCTGCTGCATGGAAAGAACCAGCATAAATGCTGGCAATCTGAGGGAATTGCACTGCTTTCATAGTATATATAAATGTGATACAGTTGAAGCCATCAAAATCTATTCAATGTTGAGGCAAACTGTTAGTCTAAGTCTTAAAAAAGTTTGTATAAAAGGAAAGATACCAGAATATACTGTGGTGTGAACTTGCAGCATAGGCCAGTAATGGATAATTATCAAATAATAATTATCAAATATAATGACAAATTATCAAAAAGTAGAGATAGTAACCATTAATTCCCATCTAAAAATTCCCAACGTACTTTATAATCTCATAACATACCAATCATATGGAAACCCTTTGAACAAAGGCTGGTATAGCACACCATTTGGAAGAGACTTTTCTGGCCTGCCTTGATTTGCCCTCTGGTACCAGTTAGGGGAATTACTTGTTTTTCATGAAAATTTGTTATGTAACAAGGAATCAGCAATCTTAAATAAATATTAAACCACACAATACCATTTTAAAGTTCATGATATATCTTTAAGTCCTCCTGTCAAAAGGACCCTCAGACCAAATGGCCAATCATTCTTCTCGAAGGCAGTTTAAGTTTAGACAGAACAGAGTAACAGTGAGTAACATAGAAGCTGCAGCTTTTCTTCCCAAGGCTGGCTGAGCCCTAAAGACCATAGAGACAATTAAAGACATTACACAAGTCAGGAAGTGAGGAAAGCTTGTACAAAGGAGAGGTTGTGATGGTAGAGGAAATTACTTTCCAGCTGAAAGAGAAGACAAGTTATCTTTGGCATAAAACATCTTTGCCAGATAAGAATTATGTTAATTAAATAGCAAACCAAATAAAACAAAATCTACAAACTAATAATCACATACCTACAAAAATTTAATTCAAGTCCTTAAAGGCAAACCGCTAATAATATTATGGAGTGTAATGCCTATGTCAAGTAAAATAATCTGAACATAGATGGATATCATCAAGGTACTTTAATAGTGGGTCCCATTTTCCCCCACATTTTTATCAATTATCTGGATGATCACACAGAATGGATCCTATTCATTACTTTAAGGCAGAAGTTAATATGACAATTAAGAGATCCTCAGTCCAGAGTTACCCTGAGAAATCTGATATTTGCACTTATGGAAAATCTTCTAAAGTTTAACAGGACATTCAGGTTCCAACACCTAGAACAGAACAAATCCCATGCATCTGTGCATGTTTGAGAAGTGACTCACTGAAGAGGGGTTTGCTGAAAATTGCCTGGAGGATAAGGTGGTATCCAGGTCATTGTAAGTGAGGCAAATCACATACTAGGTTATGTTAAGAGGCATGTGGCCAGCAGATTGAGTAAAGTTATGATCATACTGATTTGGCACTGGTGAAGCACCATATGGAAATTGTGCCTGGTTTTGCCCCAGGGCCCCTGATCCACAGGTCTTATGGAAACAGAAGAGGGTCCATCAGATGCCTACAAAGATGTTAGGGTCTTAGACCACATGGGCTAAAAGGAGAGGTTGTGGAAGCTGGGCTTGCTTATAAGAGGAGCAAGGGTGACCTAGTGGCTGCCTGGAATTACTTAAGAGGGCTGCTACTAACATGAGGCAGTCAAACTCTTTGTATTAATATGCAGCAAATTTTTGATATAACAATGGGCAAAACTCATAGAAATGTGAAAATTCAGGTCTGATATTAGGAAATTCTTTTCTTTAGAAGGCAATACAGCACCAGAAAAGCAATGCAGCTCAGTACTTGATTTGAAAATGGGAGAAGGTTACCACAGAAAATTATACTTAAAACTAATCTTTTCTTCAAGGCCACATTTAATGTTTTGAGACATCACTTGAATATAATTAACCCTTATGGCAAAGGCTTTCTTCTATAGAGATCTTTCAGAGGTTACTTTGAAACTGAAACGAAGTGCTTCCTATCTTCCTATCCTGCAGCTACCTAACTGGAAGACTTAGATGCATTGTATGCATTTGAGAAGTTTTAAGTTCTGTTCTTTCCCTCTTTTTTTTTTTTTTTTTTTTTTTCCTCAGCCCTAGTTTTCAGAGTAGTGGAAATTTACTTGACTGTAGTAGAACTAGGTTCTGATCCCAGGCTTAGGGCTGCTTGCAGGTATGCATTCCCCCGTCTGACACAGCTGTGCAGGGATTCATATCAAGCAGTGCTTTCAGAAGAGGATACCTAAACCTTTCTCTTACAAAAAAAATATACAAAAAAAAGTAAAACTAGGCTTAAATATGTGCATAGCTTAAACACTGGACTTAGAATAAAGGAAATTTTGAATAAGACAAAATAGAAACAAAAGGATTAATACCCAAGTCTTCTTTTCATTTACTGTGACACTTCCAGAAAATATACTATCATTCCAGAAACCCTTTCATTGGTTTCAAAGTTATAAAAAAATCCAGAGTCCTCTCTAGGCTCCTAGAAAAAGCTTTATATTCAGATTGTGAGTTTATGATCCCAAATCTTTCATTTTGCCAGCTCACATGACAACAAGCTTTGGAAATTTCTTTACTCAAAAGTAATTTTCTATGGTCATTTACTCTCAGCAGAGGACTAATCCCTCTCTTCCTTTCAGGGGGTTCTAGCCTTCAGAATGTTATAATGTACATTAAAAAAATTCCAACAAGCAACTTTTCCCTCTGCTTCCCAGGTGCTCTCTTTAAACATAACAGACCTTACAAACAGAATGAGTATCATCCATCACAATATCTGAAAAATTAAATCAGATCTGGTAAAAATTCAGAAAACCTAAATTTAAATAACGCTAAGAATGTTGCCTGTTTTGCATAGGTACTCATGCAAATAAGCATATCTAGACCCTCAGAGGTACATATATGCACAAGTCAGTATGGATAGTTTATCTGAATTGCAGATGAATTGCTCCATATATACAGAAATTGCTACAAAAGTACTAACTCCATGCAAAACCGTGCCATCTCCACTGAGGCTTAGTAGCTCAAGTACAGCACTGTGCAAATGATCAGAGCCACTGGATTTTGAGTCTGGGATTTAAGTCAAGTATACTGAAGTATTACTATTAATTCCACAAACTGGTGTCCCACCTGAGCTCAATATCTGATTAGAAAAAGAGGAACTCTCCTTTCCCCAGTTGGTTTCTGATATCAGCTCTGCAGTGGTGACTAACAGATGAAAGGCAGTTAGGAACAGATACAATTTTCTCACCATTAAAATTCATGATAAAAGCAAGCCAAGCCAATGCACCAAAGTCTGGCTTTATGCACTTCAATGAGTGCTTCAAAATCATTGTTCGGGTTCAAAAAGATTAAAAAATAGTATCTCTGAATATGGCAATATAGCATACATTGTATGTGGATTTAAGGAGCCAACTGTAGGCTGACAGGTCTAGTACTCAGCCAGAGCTAATAAGTTGAATATATAAAACCAGGAAGTAGGTAGGAGGTAAGTAAATTGGGAATATCATGAACATGTATGTTGCATCACCTCCTCTTCTTGTGTCATTAGTTGTATCAAAGCTATAATCAGATTATAAGTAGTTCCAGTGACTGAATTTATTTCTAAATGAAATATCTGTGTTTCCTGTGTTATAAACTGTATCTAACAACTTTATCATTTGCATGAGAAAAATACAAATTCTTCAACATATTGCAATAATAGCTGTTATTCTTCTGGATATACCTGTTTCAGTGTTTAAGATCATAGCCTTAAGCCACCACTGTTGTCTGAATAAATATAACCACTTGGAGTGCTACTAAAAAATATCAATTCTGTTATAATTTGATGATTCTATTATGCAAACACTTCTGGAGAATGTCTTAATTCACCATTTTCCTTCCTAAGTATTTTCTTTTTCTCAAAGAGAAATCATGAAAACTGAACTTGAGTCTACTAAACCTCCCAGCAGGTTGCCTAGAAAAAGAAGAAAAAAAAAATGTATTTCAACAACATAAGTTTGATACAGACCATCATAATTTTCAATATTACAGTAGAAAAATAGAGCCTTTAGGCCTATGTGATTTGAATTATGGTGGGCTAACTTTGTCAATGTCTGATAAAAGTTTCTTTGATCTACTTTTTGAAAGGTCCACAGGTTTGGACCAGCTGCTTTTTAACGTTTCTATTGGTGCTTCTCCCATTGCTTCTTTTCATTCAAGGGTTTTGTGCCACTAGCAATCTAGTCTATGTGTACAGAGCAAACCTTAAGTATGAAATTGAGTCCCACTTCCATGTTTGTACTCTGTTTTAATAGCTTCTTTATTATTTGAATTTAGAAAGGTCAATGACATCTTAAAAAAACAATCCTTAAGAAAACATAAAAGTGAAATAATTATTCTCCCTCAGAAGATGCTCTCAGAGTCCTTCAAATAATTTTTCCTTAATCATGTTGTTAATGGGAGATATGCAATAGAATGAAAAAAGATAAAAGGCTTCTGCCAATGTTTAAAATGTTAAGGTTAGTTACTGTAAGATGCTCAAAGTCAGTGTTTGCTAGCAAGCTGTGTAGAAAGTATATATGCTTCATTATTGCTAATTCTGAAATAAGAATGCTTCACATAAAGCTATTACAAGAATGCTATGGTTCTGTGGGTTTAATACATTGAGTCAATAAATGAGAAAAATTAATTATTTTGGTGCACACTGTGCTACAGTTTTTTTTACTATGTAGTTCTGCATTTACCCAAATATTTGAAAAAGAGCCTTATTTCCTTGAAAGGGGTATGAAGTACACAGATTTCACAGGTAGTGAAAAGTGATAGACCACTCCTACCTTTGTTAATAAGGACTCTGGATGAATAAGAAGAAACAACTGCCAGCCTTTTCCTCTTCTGTTTCAAATTCTTTGATATGAATAAATGGTGCAAAACTATAAATCAGCAAAGAAAAATATATCTGATATCCACACTTGGGAAATGGTGCTTTTTGACTATACTGATTTTTCCTGAGCGCTCCATAGAGCTTGTATTTGCACTAAATGTCTAGAACACAACACCCTCTTGCTACTGCCTCTGCTATATTAGGCCATTCATATGCACAGATCAGCATCCATTAGTGACATATCAGGCCATACATATGACAAAATACTTGTTTATTATGAACCCAGTCCAGCTCTGTCTGAAGCAAGTGGAAAGACTCATGGACTCCAGTAAGAGTTGGTTCAGTCTCCTTCTGAACACTAAGATTTATGGCATCCTTAACATTTCATTTCCTCAATTTTAAGCACTTGGATTTTGTAAATGATGTGCTGGATAAATACACTGTTGTCACTTAGCAGACTTAACTGGTATGTGAAAAAACGTCTTTTACTTTCAGATAAACTGAGGAATGGGTGATTAGGGTCAGTTCTTCAGCTGGCATAAACTTGCACTGATCCATGGATTTCAACTGACCTCTCAGTATTTGACCTGTCAGCAAGAGGAAAGTTTATATTTATTTGGACAGGTCATGTACGGCCACTTACCTGAGGATATAGCCTGAGCAAGAGAGTATTAGAATACAGGCATTCTAGATCAGTTTATTTGACCCAAGCTTTTCCTCTCTAAAGCACAGAAATCACAGATATAAATATTATAGAGCAGTTTTAAGAAGCTCATTTAATAAATAAATAAATAAATAAATGCAGGAATAACAACTTTTTAAATTATGGCTAATCCTTGAGTTGAATGATTCTTATAAATAGTAACATCTAAATGTTATGGCATTATTGACATAGTTTTGGTGCTATTGTTGTTTTCATCATTCCAGAGAGACATCTCCCAGAAAACATTCCCGTCTTACATTCACCAGAAAAACAGAGTTGTGTAATCACTTCAGTTCAAAATTAACACTTTTAAGGTACTGAAGAAATTCAGATCTAAAATGTAGTTTTACAAGTCTGGAAGGAGACCTTCCTGAAAAAATTTTCAGCATAACAGTTTCAAGAGTTATAGATCATTAAAGTAGTATAAGGAACATTTGCTTTATTGTATTTTTTTTCTATAAAAGCTGATTTAAAAAGTGAATGTTGCGGGCTGCTGTTTCACAGTCAGAACTAGGACCCTTTGTTACAAGAAATTACTCGGGGGGGGAAAGAAGTCCTGGAATTGAGTAATCTAACATAATTATTTTCATCTAACATAATTATTTTCTTCTTCCATTATTATTCAAAGGAATTTTTACATCACCAGCCTTCCTTGCTCCTTGAACAATAGAAAAGAACTAAATAAGCCAATCTGACTTATCACACAATGTAAGAAAGTTACTGGTTTAACTCAGTGGGAAAAGGTTTCCATGAAAGACTCGGTCAACACCAGCAGTGCAGCATTGTTACAAGAGCAGACCTTATTAAACCACTTTCTTAGACTAACAGCTATTTGAATAATGGTAATATTGCAACAGCGGCCAGATAGCTGTTTTTCCAAGTGTTGTGTCTGTAAAGCTTAGATGTAATTAAATTAACTATGTGTTCTTAAAAAAATAAAAATAAAAATAATTATTGAGGCTGTAATTTTTACCACATTGCAACTATTTAGTGTAAGCTATTGTCAGGATTTGGTCAACAGCGTATGCACATTTCAGAATCTAGGATCAGTAACTTTCCATTTAAAACATTTCTTTCTGGGCTTTGTTTTCTCCTTCCTTTTTTTAGAGACAGGTTAATCAATAGAGAACCATGAATAACAATGACTATGATGGATAATATTAAGGGCTTGAGCCCTTTTCCCCAGAACTTGGCAGAAGTTTCTTCACTGACTTCAGCAGCAGCAGGGACAGATGCTAGGGTAACTACATACATTAATTTAATATTTCATAAGGACACATGCAATGTTCATTGATTTGAGATGAAGCAGCTGTATAACTCTTCTCAAGGTATAGGGCAGAATGTTATCAAAACATTTACATACAGCTTTCACCCTCAGTTTTATAACCTGTATGGTCTGACAGACCAAAGTGAGGTGAGGCTTAGCTTGGTATCGTTTTTCTTTTTTTGTCTTGAAGCAGCATGGTGCATTTTGTAAACTACCTAATTGATTTTAAAACTGCAGTGGATGCTCTAGACAGGGGGAGAAAAATCTAGTCAATTTTGCATAAACAGAAATGGAAAAAAAAAAAGAGGAATGTATGCAACTCTTGCACATGATTTGCACAGCCATCTGTTTCACTTACCTTCATAATTGTCAGTTAATCAATTGTTAATTGTAAATGTCCCGTTGCCTAACAGCATTGTGTCTGCTATGGCAATTCATTATCCCAAACACTTTACAGATCCGTGAACTTCTCTGCTGATTCATAATTTATTAGTACTCATTTGTGGAGACGGTATGTTACCTATAGTCTATGTATGTAGCATATATATACATATAATAAATAATTATGTCAACTAGACAGTCACTTCACTGACCAGCTTAAGCCTAAAACAAGAGTTGATAGACTCAAAAAACTGTCAGAAAGTTTTGATATGGCAACATTCATAGTATAGGGAGCTGCCCTGCCCTGAAAGCAGTCTAGCATTTGTTGAAACTGAAATAATTATTTCTGTTATCTATAGCATTTCATATAATATACATGAATGGGAAGTACAAATTTAGGAATCTTTATTTAGTTCATTATCCTTATTAAATTTTTGGTCTTAATCCCCCTTCTGAATTAGAATTATCTCAACGTGTCTTATATTACTGTGCCCAGCTTCTAGGAACGCCTATCTCATGGACAGAGTATTTCACCAAGAAGCCATTGTTTATTCCTGAGATGAAGTATATTGTGGTTTAAAATATATGTAGGTTATATGGTATGAATTTGCTGTGTGGAATTAAGTAGTGTTATATCTGGATGATGTTGGACATGACAAATGTTGCCTAGCTTTATCTTAGTTTTCACATTTATGGTATGTTGCACTTTATTTTGTAAAATGCTATGTGACTTCTTGAAGCTTATTTTGATTTAGGAACAGAGAGTTAGAATTTAAAACTTTGCTTTAGGATAAATAGAAATGGCTAAACAACTTTTGCCCCCTGTACTCATTCTATTTTTCTGCACTTTTTTTTACTAGCTATTATGAAATTGTAAATTAGTAGAAATGCTGCTCATTAATGACTTAATTTGCTTAGGCTTTAAGAAGTCAGTTTAAACAATGAGGAACCAAGGATTACGGTGATTCAGTTGGGCTAATCAAATTTGGGAAGACTAGAATATATGAGTATATATGTGTCATCAGCTTTCCTGTTTCTAGAAACTTTCACAGAAATAAGCATAAATAAATGACAGTACAATATGTACAATATACAGAAAAAGTAAATTTTGCCACACTTCAACCCCAACAATAATCAGAAATTGTTTATGCTGTTCATTACTAAAATGATCATATGTTGGCAATATGATGTGTCAGAGAAACCTTCTATCTATCTACAGATTATTATTTTAAATATTTGATAACAGAACATTAACAGTAGAACTGAGAGAGCGGACTTAAAAGCAAACAACAAGAACAAAAATTCCATGAGGTGTGAAAAAGTGACAACTTGCATTCCAAAATGTTTTTTTATTCCTTTTATGCTGAGGGCATTTTTAAAAAGGATTTTATAACTGAGACCATTAAAAGAAAGGAAGATATCTATGAGTAGCAGCGTGAGAGGAGAGCTCACACAAAGAAGAAAAGATACAAAGGTATTTCTGAACTGGTGGTTCTCCTACACAGCATTCAGTGTGTGCATCTCCAGCTGTATGCAGTTACAGATAGCCATTCTGTGAGCTTGGTGCCTTCAGGGCAAGGTTACCATCTCTGAGTCAGATCAGTCTCTCAGATGCAGAATTTGAGGATTAGGGGTAGAAATGCCTGTAAGTTACTTTTTCCTTCCTGATTCCAGAGACACTGTTCCAGAGACATTTCTTCTCCCCAACCTAAACCAGAGCATCCTGGAAACTACTTGAAGTTATGCTGAGTTTTAATAGTCTCCGACGCTGTATTTTGTCATCTTAGGTCAATGTAACAAAGCAATCCAAACATAGTATCTTAGATCCAACCATTCCTTCTTTAGATATGTATATGTAGTGAGAAGTTATATTTGGGCCATTTGCCCTGAATACATTAATTACTCAATGAGAAATACCCAGAAAAACAATAGTAATGATGTATAAGAGATAATTAACATTCATTACTCCATGAGCTGTTGCAATTGTGCTCTAATTACTTCTTGATTTTGTTGCTCTCTATCTCATTTTTTTTCTCTCTCAAGCATTAATTATACCAACAATTTTGCTGATATTTAATATAAGATTTTAAGAACTGCATAGATAATACATAGATAGACTAGATAATATCTACCATTATTGATCTGAATAGAAAGAATTAAAATTTATCATATTCATCACAAAGTTTAGGAGCTGTCCAGGCTAATCAAGAAGGGCTATGAATTTATTTATTTTTGTATTTATTTTGATTTTCAAGATTAACCTGTTGATGCAAGAATGGGCTTCTAGATACAAAATGACACCAAAGGAAATGAAATTGGCCTAATCCTGTGCATGTAGTCCTTGAGAGTTATGTATTTATCTTTGGTCAATGAAGTAACCAAATCAACAAATGTTGCATTATCTGTGAGTTAGATGTGAAATTGAAGTCTTGGGGTAAAAAGGATTTGATATCCACTTCCCTTCTACCTTGTAGAAGTAATGAAAATAATGCCGCAAGACTAGTGAAACAGAGGAGATAAGATTCTGTGTGAATTAAATATTAACATTATAATGAGAAAAGATCAATGGCAAGAGTTTGCTTTAAAAAAAAAAAAAAAAATTACCCTCATGAAAATTAGGTGAAATTACAAGAGATGCACATAGCTAGAACTTCTCTCTCCAAAGTGGGTGAATCAGGGTAAATTCATAAGCTCAAATTTAGTAACAAGTCCTGGCCTGATTTGGAAAGGAATTAAGTATCTATACCTTCTGTGAGCTCTGAAAGGTATTTAAAAGTCAAGTACTTTAAGAGTTTAAATATTAATATGTTTGGCTAAAATAAGGAAAAAAGTAAGGAGGTTTGCAAGCAAAAAAGTTAGGAAAAAAGAGACTGGAGAGTCTTTTCTTTATGAAATAGAGTTAGGAAAAAATGGCAAATGTTGGGAAAAAACACAAGTGATGGATTCTACCAATGAGGTTGAGAGATTGCAGGTGCTTTCTGGCTCCTGCTTTTCTTTGTATGAAGGCAGGACATCAATTTAATGGCCACAGTTATTAAGCGAGAGCCAATAATTTCCATGTCTGAAAGTTTCAGAGTCACACTTTTGCTGTTTCACCCTTAGTCCATTTTCAGAATTTAATACTACCTCAGTTATCTTTTAGCAAAAATTTCTTCCACCTGGTTGCCTGCTATACATCCCATTTTAAAGCCATATGAGAGTATTTCCATTCAGGTGTTAATCAGCATTAGAGTAAGCTTTTATGTTAACTTCATAGCTTGACTGATCACAACATGTGTCTGTAAAACCCAAGGCCCTTTCCTTATTTCCTTTGACCAAGATTCTCCTCCTGTCCCCTCACTGCAGGTAATTCTATCCAGGTACATGCATCTGCTAGTAAACATCTCCTCCAGTCATCACCAACATTAGGCCTTGTACAAATTTGTTTTCTGCCTAACTTCAGTTGTATGATTTGTACCTGTAGGCTGATTCCTTTGATCTAAAATGTCTAAATATTTCACTGTAACTGTATTACCTGTAATGGAGTCCATCTCCTTTACAGCATCATCAGAGCCTTTGATGTGGTTTTCTGGTTATGGGAACAAACTATATCCTAATTAATTTATTACTGTAGGATTTGGGGCACTATAAGACATCTTCATAGCAAATAGTAGCTATAACCATATATTTTATTACTTTTTAAAGTAATCCATTTTTGTTATGTAACTATAACCCCTCTGACAGTTTTATCATGCTTTTAATGCATGTGAAATAATTTTATTCCCCTTTTGCCATAGAAAAAATCCTGCATTTTTCCATTATCATTGCTACCAGACAGCTGAAAAGTCTGCATATTTATGAAAAATGGATCAATGATTAAGATCAAAGTGTATTGATCACAGGACATACTCATTTATTAGTATATTTAAATTAAATAATATAATAATATTTTAAAATGAGTGCTCACCAAAAGCAAGTGAATATGCCTCTGGTATTGACTTTGATATCCAAATATATCCTAAGGGCACACTGTTATCAGCCAATATAGAATATTCCTCATATATAAATAGGTGGACTGATGCTATAGCACCTGAAAAGTAATGAAAATGCACCAAAAGATAATTGATATAGCTAAGAGATAATTGGGAAAAAAAAAAAAAAAACCAAAACTTACAAGTGCATTCACTATCATCCCAAGAGTCTTGAGGATTGATATAAGTTCAGTATGAATTCAAGGGCTGAGTATTCTAGGCAACATCAACAGAAATGCACCAGAAAATTCAATCTGTGGTTTGTTTGTTTGGGTTTTTTTAAAGGAATTTAATGTAATAAATGCATGGGAAAATTGTCTGCGGGGCAGGACTGGGGCAGATGGGATTCCAAGGTGCCAGGAGAGTAAATAGAAAAAGAAAGTCATAAAGTCCTTCTTTCTACTTTATGTTCATAAAGCATGTAATTTGGCAGCAGTCTGTAGGTAGGCAAATACCAGGTCTATAGCTGAGCTAATGAACACTCCCACTCTTGAAGTCATTTAAATGCAGCCACTGGGGCTGCACTCGTTCCATTTCAAGAAACAGGATCCCCAAATCCCCATGTTTATTTATAGGTAGTCCTCTGTCAGCACCATCTAAACTGTCAGGCCAGCATAAAGTATATTTGAACTGTTCTGATTTAATACTTCCTAGCTGTCTCGAGTAACAAAAGCTAAATTAGTGCTTGATGTTTACATCTGAAATACCTGTAAGTGCTCCATCTGATTTTAGGAGAATCTGGCCTAGACTGAAAGGGAGATGCTGTGAGATCACACTTGGCATCTCTTTTCCATCATTGTCCCATCTACATTGTCACTGGGGCGATGTACAATAGCATCATTCTTCCAGGGCATCAGGAGAGAGCCCTGGCTGATTTTAGTTGGGAAGGGAAGAAACCTTGAATGCACCAAATCCTTGATGAGCCCTTGGTGGTGCAAGTGAATGACACAAACACTCCATTTCACAATGTCTCCTGTTTGATGTGCCTGGAATCTGCCACCACTTATTTTAGAGGCTCCCAGCACAGCCTGCACCTCTATACCTGCCACCTGCTTACCTTCATAACCAAGGAACCTCTATACTCTCTATATACTCAGTAATACCATCAATACACTAATTCTTAGCTGGCAGCCCCACTCAGGTGGGGCTACCTTACCACCATACCTCAAAGGAATGCCCTGTGCTACACAGTCAAGGGGCTACATCCCTGACAGCAGCCCAGGTCCCAAGTTACCACTGCAATGACAAGTGGAGAATCACTGAATGACAGACTGGTTGAGGTTGGAAAACACCTCTGGAGGTCATCCTGTTCAACTGCCTTGCTCAAGCAAGGTGACCTAGAGCAGGTTGCCTAGAACCTTAATATCACAGTATCACAGGGTGTCAGGGGTTGGAAGGGACCTTGGAGATCTTCAAGTCCAACCCCCTGTCAGAGCAGGATATCTCAGCCTTTCCTCATAAGACACGTGTTCCAGTCCCTTCATCATTCTTGTAGCCCTCTGTTGGACTCTCTCGAGCAGATTCCTGTCTCTCTTGAACTGGGGAGTCCAGAACTGGACGCAATACTCCAGGTGAGGTCTTGCCAGTGCAGAGTAGAGGGGGAGCAGAACCTCCCTCAATCTGCTGGACATGCTCTTCTTAATGCACCCCAGGATACCATTTGCCTTCCTCGTGACAAGGGCACATTGCTGTTCCATGGAGAACTTGTCTACCACAGGGCTGCTCTCCAGCAGATCATCTCCCAGTCTGTACCGGTCTACTTTATTATTCTGTCCCAGATGCAGGACTCTGCACTTATCCTTGTTAAACCTCATTAGGTTCTGCTCTACCCACTTGAAGATGTTGAACAGGACCTGTCCCAGCACTGATCCCTGTGGGACACCACTAGTTACAGCTCTCCAGCTGGACTTGGCACCATTGACCACCACTCTCTGGACTCTATTGTCCAACCAGTTACTAATCCACCTTACTATCTGCTCTTCTATCCCACACTTCCTGAGTTTAATATCTTTCTGGCTCAACAAGCTTCTGCCTGACTTATATCTCTCTCTGGTTCCAGGTTTCTCTATAGGTCCAGCCTGATTTCAGTCATTTTTGTCAATCCACTCATATTCTATTCTTGATCCTAAGAAATGGGACTCCTCAGTGATTCAGTCTGAGCTGATGGAAATCTGGGAAGCTAGCCAAGCTACATTTTGATAAGCTTGATACTGTCTTTACATGACAATATCTCTTTCTACTCTTAATCAATCTTGTATGACATTTGGTATCTCTATCAGAAGTGTGTCTAAAGAGCCTAAAGAAACATACCTTTATTTACCTCTGAATTGTTTTATTAATATCACCAAGCATCAGGTAAGCCTTCCCAGAAGTTTATCTGTGTCATGGCCTCTGTCTGTCATTCCTTAGAGGTTAGCCAGATAGAAGTGAAAGCAATTCTAGCAGAGGCTTCACAATTGTATTTGTCATTGTGTCATTCTTCTCGTGAGCTAGGTCATGTTTCAGCTTAGACAGCTTTCAAATTAGCTTATTTTCTTAGTAGCACATCTCCAAGCCAAATGGGTCAAAAAATCCCTCAAAAATGGCATTACATAAAGTACTTGCTTATTCCTCAGGAGCTTGCTGTGGTTAGTTCCAGGTTTAATCTGTCCACAGCTAAGCTCTTCTCACTTTTATTTCTTTTTGCCATCCTCTTGTCCTGAACAATTTGAGCTATTGGCCAAAATGCATATTGAATATTGCTAACTACAAGCCAGTAGTTATCTCTCCTGAAAGTAATTTACCTTACCACATTTGTCCAGTCATCATGGTCAGATAGTCCTTAATATAGGAGAGCCAAGAAAATTGTGAGTTCCTTCTTGGCACCTAAACTGAAAAAAACATTGTTTCAGTCAGCATTCAGAAAACTTTAGAGAATACTGTGAGAACTGCTTTGCTTTTGGTCTCTACTATCCCTAGACTACTTTTTTTTTTTAGAATCTCTTCATGTCTGCTTTGCTCCAACTCCAAGGCCAGCTCTGGCAGTCTCTCTATGCTGGTGCTTACAAATTACACCTAGAAGGATCTTGAATCTTGGGCTAACTCCTATACACACCTGCAGTCATTACCATTGCCCTCATAGACATCCTGGGTTTAGGCTGAGTGAAGATTGTTAAACAGCTTCATCATGAAAATTCTAATTAAAAAAAAAAATATCACAAAACAAAGAAAAAAATCCAATCAACAATGAAATACAAAAAAAAACCCTCTCTCTCTCTCTCTCTCTCTCTCTCTCTCTCTCTCTCTTCCTCCTCTCTCTTCCTCCTCTCTCTTCCTCTCCTCTCCTCCCCTCCCCCACCCTCTCCCCCTTCCCCACCCCATTTAAGTGGAGAGAGGAGAATATATGTTGAGAAAGCTTGTGGGTCAAGATAAAGACAGGGAAATTACTTACCAGCTACTATTGTGGGCAAAAGACTTAGCTTCAGGAAAATTAATTCCATTTGTTGCCACTTAAAATAGATTTGAGTAGTGAGAAATGAAAACAAACATTAAACCAAGAACTTTTCTCCTCCCTCTCCCAGACTCAGCTTCACTCCAAGACTCTCTCCTCAGACCCAAGTGGTGCAGGGACAGTGTGGGGCTGTGGTCACTTTACACCAGTTCCTCTCTGTAGCTCTTTCTTCCTCACATTTTCAATCTGCTTTAGTCTGCAATTTGCATGGGCTTCAGGGAAGTATCTGCTGCAGAGACTGAAGTGCTTCCCTCTCTCCTCTTATCTTAAAAGTTTGTGCTGTTGTTTCCTGCTCCCTTCCCACCTCCTCTCTCTGTTTGGTGTTTTTTGCCCTATCTTAAATGTTTTTCATGCAGTAGGTCCATTGAAGAGCTGCCTGGAACTGGCTGTGTCCTTTACAGGGTAGTCCCTGGTCTCTCCTCACAGAAGCCACCCCTGCAGCCCTCCCACTGCCAACACTTTGCTACAGACACCCCATTCAGACTGCCGTGGGTGACACCACATGAGAGTACCTATAGATTAGGAATGCATCCCTAGGTTGACAGAGATAAAGGATCAGGTAAAGGAATATTTGAGGATGATAATTTATCTTGAAAATTTTCAATAATAGTAATTTCCATGAGTGTCCACATATTTTCACTCAGTATAGTAATATTAAAACATCACTGCTATAGTGGGTGTGCATAGACTTGCAGGGGAGCCCAGCTGCATGTCATGAAACATCCTCTCCTCACCAAACCTTATGCAGGGTCATGAGTAGTATGTGGTGCAGACAAGCCCCACACGGTGCTCATGTTAAAAGCCATATCAGGTGAAAATTTATGGGCTAGCTGTCTTTGCAAAGAAACCTTATTTCTGCTGAATGACAGATGCAATCAAAGGGGTCCAGTGGTGCTCTGAGGTTTTGAAATAGGGACATAGCTGAGGTAGTTCAGCCCTGGACACTTCACAGGGACAGCTTCCGAGGGAGCAGGTAGACACAGCTCAAGAGCTTGGCATTGTCATGTGGAAATCAAAGGCATTTTCTTGCTGATTTCAATAGGGAAAGAAGAAATCCTTAGTGAACACTCGGGGCTTTAAGTAAAAAAAAACTGTGTTCAAAGTGAATCAGTACGGGGAAGAATAAAAAAAATTCTCAAATTCTGAAAAAACCCCATTTTTTTATTACTACAATAAGATCAGATATTGGAGAGAAAAAATTGAAACTTGAATAAATTGAATAAAAGCTGTTAAAGTTATGAATAAAGGACGGTAAGTACAACCTAAAGCTGAAAAACAAAAGGCAGAAAGAACAGATTTAAAAGTAGTAGCCTAATGTAAAACTGCATTTGTGTAATTGTTAAGATTTTTACCCAGTTCTGCTGTCAGAAAACTACATTAGACACAACTGTATAAAACATATTTTCCAGTTTAACCAGTTTAGAATGACCATATTAATTTTCTAGTTCACTGAAAGGTTAAGTAATACAAGAGCTCTCTAAATGGAATAATTTAGCAGTTATATTTATTAACTAGCTGTCGCCAGTAACATTCCATTGGCTTTTTTGATTCTTGGTATTGAATATGCCAACTGGAATAACAACATTTTGTAGTTTCTGATAAGAACAGATTTTTTTTTTTCTTAGTTTAGAAAGTCTTTTTTCCAAAAACCTAAAATGGGTACAAACCAGACGTAATACCAATTTGTACAATGAACAGTCTCTAGGGAGGAATATTAAAAGAATAATTTATTTCTTTTTAAATAACTGAAGGTAAACAAAATTAAACTGGTAGTTTATTTTTAATCAAGTATTTTAGCTGACAGTTTTAATAATTGATGAATTGTTTTAAAAGAGTTATAATTCCTTCCCTCACCAATTTTCCACTGAATTCTTAATCAGATAAGAATTGAGAAGGCATCTAGAATCAAACTTATGATGATATGTACGTAGAGAATGGGAAAAAGAGAAAGTGTATATGACATGAAATAGTATAATATATATATAATTAGTCTGCCACAGATATCAAGGAGTTACTTTTAAACCAAACTATTCTAATATCATAAATTATATTCCAGAGATGTAATTTGTCATTTCCTTAGAAGGTTTTTTCTGACGCAGCTGAAAGTCCCAGTATTATAAAAAGTAACAAACTTGAAAATAAACTTCATTAAAAAGAGGTGTATGTCTCTTTTCCACAGATTTCCTGTTTCATCTTTGATGTTTGTTTGAGTTTCAGGAGAGACAGGAATATAGAAATGTACTGAGAATGTTAACAGTGTTAAGTAGAGAACAAAGTGAAGTGTTTTCAGTATTTTCAGGTGCAGAGCTTATCTCTATACTAGAGATATTAAAATATACAGTTAGAAGAACATTGTCACTTATTCTTAAAAGGTACATCAGTAATCTCCTCAGTCTCAGTAAAAATGCTTCGTCCTATACACACTTCCTAAAACTGTCTTATTCTGAAGCTAGATTAATTTATTTTTTTTTTTTAATTTGACCCTAAGAAACTATTCTCCTTGCCATTGCAATTGACCAATTCTGTATTTTTACTTTATAGAACCATAGAATGCCTTGGTTTGGAAGGGACCTCTAAAGGTCATCTAGTCCAACCCCCCTGAAGTAAGCAGGGACAGCCTCAACTAGATTAGGTTTCTCAGAGCCTCATCAATCCTGACCTTGAATGTTTCCAGAGATGGGTTCTCCACCACCCCCCTGGGCAACCTCTTCCAGTGTTCCACCACCCTCATAGTAAAGAACTTCTTAACATCTAATCTAAATCTACCCTTCTCTAGTTTAAAACCATTGCCCCTCATCCTATCACTACATGCTCTTGTGAATAGTCCCTCTACAGCTTTCTAGTAGGCCCCCTTCAGGTGCTGGAAGGTCTTCCTGGAGCCTTCTGTTCTCCAGACTGAACAACCCCAACTCCCTCAGCCTGTCCTTATAGAAGAGGTGCTCCAGCCCCCTGATCATCTTCGTGGCCCTCTGGACCTTCTCCATCAGGTCCATGTCCTTCCTGTGCTGAGGGCTCCAGAGCTGGATGCAGTGTTCCAGGTGAGGTCTCACCAGAG